>KN486019.1:69079-81427 GCA_000787095.1 Periophthalmodon schlosseri
GCTTTGAACCTGCTCAGTGAGAGGCCACATCCTACCACAGCTTAGCAACTATAACCAAGCACCTTAGTCCTCAGAGGGCTCATCTGTTTACAAGGCGTCTAATGGCCTGGTCCATTTGGGTATTTAAATAATGCACACTGTTAAAACAAAGATAGACCACTCCAGTTTTGATGGGTTTCGGAGTGATAAAAAACAAACATGTGCAACTATTTAACATAAAACATAGGCTATACATTTTTTCATTCACTTAACTGTCCAAAAATATGGGACAGAATCATCTTCTCTTTTTGAGTCATTGTCATTATTCCATGTTATGGGGGGTGGGTAGCTCATTTGCATGTGGTGTATCCTTTTAGCGTATGATGGGCTTCCTGATAGAAGGCGACTTAACAAAATCTTGTCAGAACTGAGGAAGCCTGTTGGATGAGTGGTGAAATGTATTCCCTCTTAAATGGAAATCGACTTAAGATAAGATGCTGCCGAACCTTATGTGTATCACATAAGAAAATAAAATTGGCGAATGAAGTAAGTACAGTGGGCGTGTACCAGTGGAGATGAAAACGGGGATTGATTGGAAAAATGACGTAGTCATTTTGGTTGAAATGGAAAAAAATCTGCTCCTCACTAGCGTGATCGGCAGCTGTCCATAGGGGGAGCCAACAGTTCCACGACTCTTTGTTGTGATGATGTTTACAGTGATGTCATCTCCCATTGAGCACTGCAGATTTCTAACATGGAAGTCAGCGGACTTGTTTCTTTTATTAAGTCATTTTAGATGAATATTTCACTTTAAAATGTCCAAATTATAACATAATGATCCACGGGTGTCATAGGTTGTAACTATAGCATCATTTCCACTGGCGTGGTTCACATGGGGCCGCCTTGGCGCGGAACAGTTTAGAGGGGTCACCCCCAGTCGGGGAGTGGCTCCATTACAAATGGCCCAGGCCGCTTTTGGGTGTGACGCAGGTCTAGCAAGACGCACCCAGACGTAGGCCTGTGCTGCCAAGAGGCGTAGGACAGCTGTAAAAAGACTGGGGCTACAGGAACATCAACACGGAGCCGTATCCGGAGCACAGAAATGCAACTTGTCTGGAGTTGCTGCTGTCCTCCAATGACTGCGCGGGGCCGTGACTAGCACCACCCCCTCCTGTGAGCTGGTCCCAGGTCCCAAGCGTTCCAGACCCCTTTGGAAGGTAGCACCTCCAGCGGTCTGCTTTAGGCCCCTAAAAGGGGCTCAGGGTCCGCACCGTACCAGCCCTATGAAAATGAGGCTTATTTAGCAGAAATAAGCACAATATGTCTTTAAAAAGTTTTGTCCAGTTGATAAAATGTTCTTGTGTGACTGTTCAAGCCTGGGACTGTCACTCATTATAAAATATTAAATTGTTTTTTTCACTAATCCAGAATACACTATTAATTTTCCATTCACTCCAGGCGACATCATCAGGAAACTGAGCAGCCAAATCACATCATTAGCATTAATTAGCCTGTTAGCCGCATTTAAATAGACTCTGCTACATCCAACACAATCAATAGTGATTTATGTGAAAGCCCGAGCCTTGGTTACTTGTGCCTTTGCAGGTACAGAAATCATTCACGATTCCCAAAATAACTATGGATGCTTCTATGGATCAAATGGCCTATACTTCCGGCAATGACCTGGAACAAGACAAGACAAATAACAAGCGTATTTTTGTAAAGATTGGAAATGAAAAAGGGCAAAGAAAAGAAGCAGATTTTCATCAACCCATTCACGAATCGTTTTAGTTTTCTTCAACACAATTAGGGTTGTTAGCCCCATGGGAAATTATCAACTGCATTCAACCAAATACCCCAAAATTTGTAAAAAGAAGAACCGAGAAATAGATTTTAGAAGGGGAACGAATAAATTATGAATGAGACTCTTGGGTAAATGTTGCAGGTGTAATTAGTGGCTAGTGCTTCATGGCGTTTGTGTTTGTTTTGGGTGCGTTCAAGCTGTTTCGGGTTTTTTCATCTCCATCTGTCATAAACATGGACACCCCCCTCAGGTGAGAGTTTCTGGTAGCCATCTTGTGTTGCTTCATTACTGCACTCATGTTTTTGCGCTTTTTTTCATCACCTGTGTTATGTTAATTGTGAGTTGGCTAGGTCCCACTCTTCGCCTCAGATGGTGCTTCACTGCCATCCAAAATTTCAAACGCCTCTGTAGCTTCTCGGGCCCACTTTAACTCTCTCCTAATTTGTTTTATTATTGACTTGGTCGTATTCTCTAATGCTTTCGTATGTTCTCCAACAGTGCCAGTGTTAAAATCACATCTGCCGCCTGCCTCGTACCAGGTGCTGCAGCCCACACAAATGACTGTTTTTTCAGCTGTTTTTGTTTCATCTTCTGCTCAAACGTATAATTGTGCTCCATGTTGAATATCAGGCGTCTCAAGGCTCTTGTTAGACTTCAATGCTTTCTGACTTTGGCACGCTCCATGAGGCCAGAGCTGAAACGGGAGTGGAACAGATCCTTTAAATGTTGCGCATATATTAAAATCTATGCTCAAGTACTGCAGAAATAATATATAGAGGGTCCGAGTCAATCAGGTTAGGATTTAATTAAAGGCGCATGCAAATCAGGAACTTTATAGTAATTACACTTTCAATAGTCTTAAAGTGGACCGATTCAAAATCAGCTTTTCAGAGCTTTTAAGCATGTTATAGTTGTTTCCCCTTCTCATTTAGCCTCTCCAAGTTGCATTTAGTGTGATTCATGCATGTTTGAGCACTCTTTATACTCCTGTTTCAGACGTCATTATTCCGATCAACCCCCGTTTTCACCGCCACGATACACGCCCACTGCTCTATACTTATTTTGTTCTCCAATTTTATCTTCTTAATCGATGATACACGTAGGATGTGGCAGCGTTGCGTAGCTATTTTGGCACAAATGAAAAGAAATCCACTAGTGTGATGTGCAGCTATCCATCGGAGGTGTCAACAGCTCCACGGCTCTTTGTTGTAATGACATTTACAGCGACGTCAGCTCCCACTGGAGATCGCAGTTTTGTAACGCTGACGTCAGTGGATTTGTTCCTTTAATTCATTAGTTTTAGATGAATACTGCAATTTAAAATGTTCAAATTAAAACATAATAATCCACACATGTCATAGATTATAACTATATAGTAGACACAAGAACAATATATGTCTTCGTTAATAAAGCATGGATTTGATTCATAATAAACAAACAGTTTATTAAGAATGCTTCAGACTTAGTAATACCCTAACTCCTAACCCTAAGCCCTTATACCCTAACTCCTAACCCTATAAAATGATACTAGAACTTATACTACAACAGAACTGTAAAATCCTTCTACTCTGAAACCGTTTGACATATTGCTCGGGCTTACAGATACCTGTCCTATTATATGTGACAGTATCTGAATAACAATGCATTTCCTTTTGCACTGGAGGCTCATTATTTCTCTATGTTGCTCCAAAAATACCAGTTCTCCTGAAAGCTGCGAACAAAACCCACTGTCCACACGGTCATTGACACTATTATTATTAGGGTTAGAACATGTTTATCAAGTCATTAAACCTATACAGTCTGGATATCTGGAGCTACAGGCCCTTACACTGGGAATAGATGGACTGCTTGTGCCACTAATGAACAATTATGGGATACTTTTTATATGCAACTAATAGGAAAAACATCCACCAGATACTGAAGAGTGGAAAGAACTGATTAGATGAATATTGCGACAGAGACTTGGCCGTGGACGAGTTTATGACCGATTATACAGGGAAAGAATGAGAATTTGAATGCATAACTTTATGACCATTGGCAGGTGAAGCGGATAAAAGGGATCGTCTCTTCACTGTGGCGCCTGTAGTGGGTGGGATATATGAGGCAGCAAGTGCACATCAGAATTCATACTGTATGCTAGAACTGGGTAAGAGTCATGGTTTGAGTAGCTTTACCAAGGGACAAGTTGTGGATAGACAGAGGATCTCAGAGCATCTCCAAAACAGCGGTCTCCATGTGGTGTTCCTGATCTGGAGTGCAGGGATGGGGGGAGTAAAGAATGTACGCAGCTATCGCAAGATAATACTGCTCCAATAAGTACACATAGCTGATAGTCGAGTATGGACTGAATGAATAATGCAGTGCAAAGAGCTTTGGGTGAAAAACACTAGAGATATCCAATGCAGTAATATTTTTATTCCTACGTAAAGAATATGTAAGTTCCACTTCCAAATATTCTAAACATACGGTGTGAAACATATTATCTCTTCACAGTGTTAAATTTAAAGGTGCTCTATGTAACTTTTTGAGTGCAGGGTCCACCACCTGCTTGTCTCTATGGAGGTGCTATCGCTTTACCAAGACTTTTCCACATTGACATTAAACTTGTGTGCATGGAGGAGGTGATGCCACCAGGCTGTGTTACAAGTCAGATCTCTGGAAAGGTGAGCCCACTCGCAGTAATGCAGTATACATAGTGCATCTTTCTAAGGAGGAAATATGTGATGCTTTTAATAGGCATTTTATCTCTGCGTGTGACGTTTTGGATAATAATGGTGTTCCCTCTGATCTTGATTATGTTGAATCTGAACCTCTGGCAGATAGCTGTCACTTACATGGAGGTCTTAAATGCTCTCCGCTCCATAGACTCAAAGAAGTCCATGGGAGCTGATGACCTTGATCCAAAACTTCTATTACTAGCTGCCCCATATTTAATTAGACCTCTTTTACATATTTTTTGATTTGTCAATGGCAGTTATACCACAATTATGGAAAACATGTTTTGCCTTTACATAAAGGTGGGACAACTAAAAATGTAAATCGTTTCTGGCCATTTAAATTACCTTGTCTTATAAAAGTTTTAGAAAAGTTACCATTTATTTAAATAAATGCTCCATTTTGAACTCTTATCAATCAGATTTCAGAAAAGGGCAAAATACTGTTACTGCAACCACAAAAGTTTGAAATGACATTTTCACAGCCCTTGATGACAAACAAGACTGCTCTGTTTATTGATTTGACTAAAGCTTTTGACTCAGTGGATCTTGGAGTTCTCTTGAAGCATCTGATGCATATTGGATTTAACAATGCTACATGTAATTGGTTCCAAAATTATCTTTCAAACAGAACCCCGGCAGTAGTAGCCGATGGGTTTAAATCATTTTTTTCTTTTTACTTTATGCAAAGGTGTGCCCCAAGGCTCAATTTTGGGCCTGCTACTTTTTACTATATTTATTAATTCCATTGGTTGCAAATTAAGAGAAAGCTTCATACATTTATATGAAGATGTTGCTGTTTTGTATGCAAAAATGTATTTTGAAGTGCTGCCTCTACTGATCAGCCAATATTAAAATTGCAGCAAGATTTTAATGAAATTGAAATTTCCCCCAAAATCTTAAATCATCATTGAATACAAATAAAACTAAAAACATCTAAGTGATGTGCAAGCTACACATCTGTATACACTAAATGATACATTGATTGAACCTACTCTTTAAAATACATATCTCTGAATTATGTAACAGTTTAAAATAGAAATTATCATTTTATTACAGATTTTTTTTTTTTTATCCCATTTAATTACAGAAAAAAAATGGTTCAAGCAACATTTCTGTCTGTACTAGATTATGGAGATATAACACACATGCAGACTTCAGCCTCTACTTTAAAACCTTTAGATCCACTCTTCATTCAGCCCGTCGTTTCATAACAGCTGATGAATATAAAACCCATCACTGTACACTCTCACTTACTTGTTGAACTTTGATACGGGAATTTTAATACAAGATCACAATTGTCTACGTCTAAAAACTGGCCGCACTAGAACTGAAATGGGGGAAAAAAAGCTTTTAGTTATGGAATACATTTCAAGGACATGCAAAACTGCCACAAATGCACTTTGATAATCTGGTGATAAACATTTATAATCACACCTGCTCCTGTTTTTAATGTTTTAAATGGACTTATGCTGTTACTTGTTTTGTTTGTTTTTTGTTTGTATTGTTCTGTATTTGAACAGGGCACCCATGAAACAGAGTGTGAGTGCTCTCATTGGGCTCTTCCTGTACACATAAAGATAAATGAAAATTATTGTTTTTTTGCTTCTTCTTATCTTTTAATCTTGACATCCAGCAGCAGCCTGTATACGACAGCTTCATTGAAGTGTGATGTGCGTGAGCCAAGGACATGTCTCTGGATATTTCCTATAAGTCCTTGTGGGTCTGACATCTTTGATGCTGCTGCTTTGGTTTCACAGCCTCAGCTGATTTAAGAGCTCTCCAAACCTGATGGAAAAAAACGCCACAGCTCTTCAATAAGTCACCGACTTTACATGCAGCGCGGCCTTATCCCTTTTGTCTAATCTGATTTGTTTTTCCAGAGCAGAGGCCTTGAGTCAGCACACCTTAAGACTAACGCTGCTGCAAGGGACAGAAACAAAGGACTTAAAGTCATTTCTTATGTAATGAACTGCAAACCCAAATCTCTGAAAAAGCCTATTGGTCTCCTGACTTGGATAGTGTTTTCTTTGCTTTATTTACGAGAGCTGCAGTCGAGGCCAAAGTATAAGAGAAGAGAATGTTCCCATACTGTGTGGAGAAAAAATATAGAATATAGAGTACTAAACACACATCGTACGTGTTTTGAATTAATGCTTATCTCTTTATTTTGACTGAAACAAAAATAAATGAAAACTGCAGCATAAAAGATCAGAGTACTTGCTGTACAGTAATATAGGTAAATATGGTATCGATTCTCTGTGATATTTACAAAGAACCAGATGCTGAAACCAAAGCGAGTACTCAGGGAAGAGCTTGTATTTGTTTGATTGTTGGATTGGTGTTTCTGGCTTTGATGATTCTTATCCCTTCACAGTTCCAGGAGGAGGGGTGTTATCAGCCTTCTCTCTCCAATAGCCTTGGTATTGTATTATTAAAAGCTCCTTAAAGTAATCCAGAGTTTTCCAAGGTACAACACCAACGGTTTCTTGAAAAGATTGTTAATCTGCTTGTTCCTTGGCAAGTTTATATCCTTGAGATTTAATTCTCTGCTTGTGGCCAGTAAACTCTGGTCCTTGATATTAAAACTGGGAAGACAGAACAGTGAGGACCAGCAGGGATTGGGTTAATGCTTAATGGCTAAACAAAAACTAAACTCTTAAAATGATTGTAGTTTCAACCTGTAAGTTCCCACCATTTTACAACACTGCTTTCTCCATCCCTTTTCACATTCTCTGCTGCTGTCAAGGTGATCGAACACAAACCTGCACATTCCTCCATTCCATCAGAGATCTGTGGTCTCTGCAGTTTAACCATCATAAACTAAAAATGAAAGAGGGTGTATTATGTGTAATACACCCTCTATATATGTGTATGTGTAATACACCCTCATTCATATATCTTTGGTATTAATTGTTAACATATTAGCAGAAAACATAAACATATTAAAATGTTGTTTTTTTTTAGCTTTGATTTCGTTTTGTCCCCTTCAGAGCGCCATCACAACATATAATCAGTGTACATTCCACTAATGGAACTACTGCACAGTGTGTCAGATTTGTAAAGTTGTAGTGTATTGTTTTGTATCCTGCTTTTCTATATTCATGAAAAATGGCCATGCAGAAGACTTGTGGGCGGAGCCTTGGACAGAATCGTATTGCTAACCGTAAAGAGGGTTAGTAAATAGGGCCTGGCAGAGGCCGCAAGATTACTCAAAACATACATGGATGACATCTAAAACCACATATATACTTGTATAGTTTGTCAATGCAGGAAAATTTGTCCTCTGCAGGGCAGCGACCGAGGAGCCAGAGCTTGAGCAAGGCTTGGACAGGACTGGAGGATTTTACCTATGATGCATGTTTTGGGTGTGAGGGAACTGGGGTGCTCGGAGGAAATTCATGGGAAACATGCAAACTCTGCACAGAAGGGCCTGGCAACCACAAATATCCACAATGGTTGATTCAAGTGGGGTCGGAAATCTGAAACTGATGTTTCATTGCAGTTTAGATTGAAAATGATTTGCATATGCCACTGTTTGGATATGGGTCCCACTCACTACTACTACTACTTTCAAGTGAAAGTAAAAACTACTGGTGCTTCAACATGTTTATTTGTGCGGTAGAGAGCAAATAACTGGGTTCGTAGCTGAAAATCAAATGATGAACGTAAATGAGATACAGTTGGCCTATGTCTGACAAAAGTGTGGTTATGATAGTCGTTTTTGTCAGCAATTATAGCTGCTAAGTATTAGTGCTAATGCTAAATTACAAGACAAATCTGAACGTCTCTAAGCCCCCTGTTCACAATCAGGTAGTGTGACCTGCATGTAGACTGAGACAGAGTTATGTGCATGTAAATATAGTTAGTGAAGACAAGATGAAATGTCACCATGTTCAAGTCATAAAGGAGGGCCAAAAAAGATTGAGCCTGTGATCTGTAGAGAGTGAGACTATTCCACAAAGTTTTATCTTGAAATATCTTGTGTTAAATATACATTTGAATGTCATGATGACAAAGAATATACAATGCAGTCTTTATCTTACCGTGACCTTAGACCAAAGGGCTTCTAAAGGTTAGTGCATGCATGAGCATAGGGTTGTCATCTAAAGAAAAAAAGGTCACTTTTTCTGAGCTATCTTGAGTTCATGACTGTAGGAATAAAGAGAGAATAGAAGAACAACAAAGCCTGAAGAAAAACGTTCAAAAGCGGCGATGCACAAAAGAGGAAATGGCGCTCACGTCCTCCTCAGTAAAGACTGAAGACACAGAGCTTTCAGAGACCAGATCCTGAAAACACCAGAGACCATGACGCGCTTTCACTACATCACCCGACTTAAAACATGTGTAATAACCAGCAATCCATGTCATTTAAAGGTATTAATATTTCATATGCAAAATTCAATTATAGTTCTGAGCTCCATTGTGTGTTAATGGGAGCTCCTCTGCTAACACAAGAAGTGGTTAAACCCTTGCCTCTCTGGCCCCTGTCTGTTTTCATGACTGTTTTAGAGCAGAACAATGGGAGAGTGGATCATAAACACTCATGGGCTTAGCTGAGTGAATCTACTTGAAATTCATTGTTTTGTTTTGGGGTTATCTGTTGTCACCTGCTGAAAACACAAGTGCTGTGGAAACAAAAAAAAACTGTGTGGATGTGTGGATGTGTTTAGAGTAAAGTTTGGTCAATGTGCTTTCATAATTGTAAAAAAAAAAAAAAAAAAAACATACTTAAAATGTAAAGTTTATCAAATCCTCTCCCACTTTTGTGGTACTTAGAAGTGTAGAGTGATCCTGTTTTTGCCTCCATCTGTCATCTCTCACTTATCAGAGCTGTTGAGTGCACTTCAACGCACTTTGTTTCTCAACTCATGAATTTTTAATTTTGCCATAGACGACCTCACAGACAACCTTCCCTGCATTACAAGCCACAAAAACATCAAAACACTTGTTCTTTTGCCATTAGCAACTTTGAGATCAGAGCAGGTAGTTTTGCTCTGCGATGGGTCAAAATCTTGCAGAAGAGAACAAAAGTTTGACTGGAGATTGATACAGATGTAATACACACAGCTGGATAAGATTTATAGCCTATTTCCTCTGTTATAACTTATTATTCATTTTCTCCAGATGAACCATGGTAAAAAATGATGACATTCATATACACTACCATTCAAAAGATTGGATGTTTGTTTTCTTTATGTTTACTACTTTCTACATTTGATATACACACAGAAGACATCAAATATACGAAACAAGATTCATGGAATTTTGTAGCAAAGGGAAAAAGTTAATTAACTCAACATTTTTTTACAATATTTTATATTCAAATCCTCAAAGTGTCCACCCTTTGGTTTGTGGACAGTGCTGCAAACCCTTGGCCTTCTCTCAATGAACTTCTTGATTAAGTCTCCTAAAATGTTTTTTGCTTCACAGCTGTGCCACGTCAGGGTCAAGAAATGCAAAAAGTGCAAACAAGGGTTCAAGGCAAAGGATGGCTATTTTTTTTTATTTTTTTGAATTATTTTTTTTCAAAACAAGTTTGGAGTTATTTTGAGTTTATTTTTTGTTTACTACCATATTTGTCATTCATAGTTTGAGAATCTGCAATGCAAATAATCATGGAAATAAAGAAGAAACATAAATGAAAAAGTGTGTCCAAACTTTTGCCTGGTCATGTACCTCTGATGGCGTCTCTGTTATTGAAAAAGACATGAATATATTAACCAGTGTAAAAGAGATCACACATATCTTGTAGATTGTTGTTTGTGATTGTTTGTGTTTGATCCACAGTCTGCAGAGGAGGGACAGAGATTGGAGATTATAGGTTTACTCGTGGTTTGCCATAGTCACTATTAGGGCAATTCATTGCTTCTAATGCAGCTCTATGCTCCAACACAGACGCTTTCCCCACCCACCTCTGCTATTGGCCAGCCTCTGTAGTAGCTCTGAGTGACTGACAGGTGGGTTTAACCAATCACAGTGAAGCATGAAATCTCAGAAGCGCTAGGCACTGTGAACTATATACAATAGAAAAGACCTCATTTCAAACCTCAACCTAGCTGCCATGTGAGTAATGACATACTAGATTTACACAAATATGCAATTATATTAAAATGTACAATTTTTGTCATTCAGTCTAAGCTCTAACCCATAAATCCAGGTGTATCCTTGGACTGACACTTTACTCACTTAAAGTACATTTGACAGGTTTTTATGATCCTCAAATTTTACTTGATTAGGTGGGATAAAACCTGCTGTAAATATAAATTGTTGTTTTACACTAATTAAGAAGCAGTTTGTGAAGAAAAGTTGAAAAATATGTTGAAAATTACAGGAAGTAGAGAGGTGTTTTAGAGAGTTCTGTATCTATGACATGGTAAATGGTAAAAGGTCACACTTTTATATAGCGCTTTTCCACCTTCAAGGCTCTCAAAGCGCTTTATATCAAGGAACCACTCACCCATTCACACACACATTTACACAACAGTGTACACAGGCACTGGGCGCGAGGTGGGTTAGGTGTCTTGCCCAAGGACACAACGACAGTATTCATCTGTGGGAACTGGAATCGCACCGACAACCTGTGGGTTAGTGGATAAACACTCCACAAACACACCCACTGAACCACTGTTGCCCATCACACGAGGGCGAATTCCATTCAAAAGTTATGCACAATTTTCACACAAGAAACAAATTTTTTCGCATACTTACTAACAATTATTTAAAGATGATAAAGATGTTTTCTTATATTTTTATTCGTTAAATCATAATCCCTGTGTACATTAGAGGAGTGTACTACATGGTTGCTAGGTAAGTTATGGAATTCCATAGCGTGATATCATGATTCCCAATCAGGAAGTACAATTTTAAACCTAAAAAAAACGTTTTACATTTTTTTAGTACATTTTAAAATATATTGATCTTAACTGTGTTTTAGTAAAATGTGTAGTTCAAACTGTCATAGGCACTTTAACCCTATATGAAGGGCAGATGAAGCCACGTTTCCATCAGTCTGTCCCAAGGCAACTGTGGCTACTGACTCAACCAACCAGCACCAAGTATCTTATCTACATTATTGTGACAAAATTGGGAATACATTACGGAAACGGCAGAAGGTCCCTGCAGTGCCTTTGTGCGTATGACTACGACGATCATCCATCGTCTTGGCACTGTGACGTAAAACGGAGCCTCTCCTCCTGTACTCTTCATAATGACAACACCTGGACCTGATCACGAGTTGCAGCGTGTGGCGGAGAGAGCCAGGTACTTCTACATTCTTCCTCACATTTGGAGCAAGGCCAAGGGTCACTTATGGAGCACACATCAGCTCCTCAGTATAATGTCCCCGTCCACATGTACACCAACGCCTGCCTATTACACGAGCTCACTGTGGCAGCGCCTATAGAGAAGCGCAGATAGATGTGCATCAGGGAGGTCAGAGGTTAATGTGCCGTAGATTGGTCATTGGAGTGAGATTTCATGAGCCCGGCACCTTCAAAGAATCAAATAGACTTCATGACAAACTAATGTATAATGTTGTTAACCTCTGCGGCTCGTATCACATTGGCACATCGAAACTAGAGTGTCACCCGTCTCCTTCTTGAATGCAGGAAAGAGCAGTCTGTCACTCTCCGTCTGACTCAAGGCAACTAAATTAACTCAAGGCCCCATCAAAAAACTGCAATAACGCTGATGAATTAAACTTAGTCTGAATGCGCAGCTGAAAGGAAACCAGAAACTTTTTACGCTGCCATGGGAGGATCCTCTCTCACACATACCACTGATTGAGACGGTTTCCATGACAATGATGCATCTCTGGGGATAAATGAGAAGAAGATGAAGATGAACTTA
>KN486020.1:1959-12130 GCA_000787095.1 Periophthalmodon schlosseri
TTTAGTACTTGGACAGGCATCTGTACTAACAACGGGCTAGGCTCAGTACACACTGTTGAGTCATACTTTTCTTTGGTGGCTCACACATGGTGGGCTCAACTGGTTTATCTGACCCACCCCCCGCCTCCGAGTAGACCCTTTATAAACCGTACATCATTTTCAACTAATTCACATCAGACCAAAATGGTTTTTAGTCTTGATTATTTTCAGGGTAAAATCTCAGCTCTCTTTATATTTAACGTTTCTTACTAGCACTCTTTGTTTTATATATCCAAGCACATTCCCAGTTGGTGATTTTTGTTCATTCTCTATTTCTGCTAATCAGGTAATCTTTCACCCATAAACACACCAACAGCGCCCCTCAATGGTCTGGAAAATAATTGCAGCCACCAATGTTAAAGGAACTGTATGTGGCTTTTTAACTTAGTTTAATTACATAAACTCGACCTGTCTTTGTCCCCAGATATAATGAAAAAGTCTCAATTACAAAATTATTGGACATGATGGACAAGTTATTTATGTTATATAAAAAAGAAAGCAGAATGAGCCTCAGGAGTCTCTCATTTGCGTTGTCAGTTTCAATGCTGAAATCCAGCTGGTTTAAACCTAAACAGTCTCTCTGATCTGAATGGTCACTGCCTAAACCCCAGGACCTGCAGCCAATCACAAATCAGTGCAGCTCTGCAGCTCATTGTGTTTTTTTAGTGTTATTTATTTTCTCATGTATTAGTTTGTCTTATTCAATCAATAATATTGTTGTCTTAAATTGTGTCTTTAATTAGTAAATCTGAGAACTGCAGTTGTTGTGTAATTTTTAAGATCAACAATCAATTCCATCTAAGTTTACTTAATGAATCAGCTCAAATTCACAATACTATTAAATGAATTACACTTCACAGCATATGACATGTAACAAAATATGCAAAAACTAAAAATAACATTTATTATAATAAAAAACATACAAAGAGAAAATAGATAAAAATGTACTTGTCATCTTAGCTGATTACTTAGATGATTACTGTGATGATGATTAATATTAATATTATTATTTAGTCCTGGTTTAGTCCAGGATTAGTTCTGAATTTAATCCCACTTACCATGTCAACCATGTTTTTTATTGTTTATTCCAATAATACCAAATGCAAAATGGTCATATCCTCATTAATTCAATAATGAATAGTCATCTTAAAAGATATATGGAAACTTTACAATACTCCATTTAAAATAATCTTTTCTGTAAAGTTCAAATAAAGTCAGTGATATTAAAAACACAAAAGTAGCCTAAAGCGCCCCAACTTTCTCCTGTTCAGGCTCCGCTCCGCTCCGGGGGGTAGCTCAACTGCCCATGGTCCATGGTCCATGGGCAGGGCAGGATGTAAATAGCCACTAAAGGCTAAACTAGCTACATGTGCCGTTGAGCACTGCCCATTGACTTCAAGATATGCACAAACAATACCTATAGTGAAGATAGTACTACTGTATAAAATGTACAATTTAATGTAGTTCTCATTAAAAATATTTGTGCATGGTCTTAAATTCTGATGGGGATGGTCTTAAAAAGTCTTCAAAATTCTTAAATTTCACTCTAGATGTTGTGCAAGAAACATGATAATAAGTAACATTTTGATCTCAGATGAACTTTGCTCTGGTTCATGTAGTATTGGGTGTTGCGGTCTTTCCCAGGACTCGGTGGAGGTCAGCAGGGCATGTACCGGCCAGCCCCTCTCTGCTGACCCCTCTGTGGTGTGACGACCCACACATGGAGGTGCTGGAGTGGACACTGTGAGGCTATTGCTAAAGCTAATACAGCCCACTCCCACATTCACACCTGGACTTGTGCCGGGCATGAGCCTATGAAAATTAAAGAGTAGCCTACCTTAACTGTAACTATTCTCCTGCAGTCAAGACGCTGTATCAAAAAATCATGCTTTCCTGTACACGCCCCCTGATCTGTACCTTCTTGGTTCTCCAATCTTTCTTTCTTAAAAAGTGATATACGCGTGATTCAGTAACGTCCCGTAGCCATTTTGACACACATACACACGCAGAAAATACTACTAATAAAATAATTTTGTATTTTGTCGATTTGAGTGACCCTGCTGTAAGAATGTTCGTTTCTGGCGTAAGCGTCAAAGAGGACCAAGAATCTGAAATATAAAGTCAAAAGTTTCGCAAAGGTAAAGTGAACAATGACGCAACGGACTCTACGGAAAGGATAGTTTTTATAGTGTTTCTCGTGTGTGTGTGTGTGTGTGTGTGTGTGTGTGAAGGAGGATCCTCTTCTGGTCAGCATAGCCAGGAAATCACAGTTCTGTTCTTGACTCCAAGCAACAATGTCTCCTGATGTATTTTATGTGCCTGCATTTTACGGGTATTCACGTGTTATTAACTTTAGCATTTGTACATCGAGATACAAGTACAAGTACAAGATACAAGTACAAGTACGAGATACAAGTACAAATACATACAAGTTTAAAGTAGTGCGCACTGCTAAATGTAGATACTTTACACTGCCCATTCAAACGTTTAAAAACCATAAGCCATGTTGTAGCATGGTCAGCATTTTGAGTTCTGTTTACTAGGCCTGTCATGATAATCACTATATCGGCTTATCGATCAATACATGAAAGCTGAACAATATTTTTGGGGGTCAGTATTTATCGCGTGTACTTTTTCTTTGAACTACTGCTAAATTTTTGGTTATTTTTTAGCTATATAAGATTTAAGCTGTAAAAGGCTGAATTAATAACTTCTATGACTCATTACGAATACAAACTGACTACTAAAGTGTTTCATTCTGCTAATAATATTGTCGTGTAACGTCTATATTTACTTCAGCAATATATTGAACTTCAAATTTTGTTATCGTGAAAGACCTACTATTTACAGTAATTCTAGGCCGTGTGCCGGTCTGAAGGGGCACGTACCGGTCAGTCTCAGTCCCTCTCTGCTGACCCCTCTGTGGTGTGAGAACCCACACATGGAGGTGCTGGAGTGGACACTGAGGCTAATGCTAAAGCTAACACAGCCCACTCCCACAGTCACATGTGGGTTTGAGCCAATAAACCATAAGCTGTACCTTAACTGCACCTCGAGCTTGATTGACTGATGCATGTTTGAGTAATGTTTATTCCGTGTTCTGCGTCTCTGTGCCCGCAGAGCAGAGGCCTGCGGCAGTGAGCCCGGTGTGACCTCTGCCCGGTGTGAGCGGCAGCACGTGGAGGTGATGAAGGGTGACCCACAGGAGCTAATGCTAATGCTAATGCTACAGGAGAACTGTCTCAGAGCTGCCCCTCGGCAATATTGTGATTTAAAATGTCCAAAATATAAAATAACCATCAATGAGTGTCACAGATTACAACTGCAGCAGACAAATCATGGGTGACGTAGGCTTTTGAGCTGAGAAGCTTACAGCTAACCGTAAGGAGAGTTTGAAAAGGGCCCGGGAGAGATCGCTAAAATGCTCAAACATGCATGGACGACATCTAAAACCTCTTCAGACATGTTTTCAATTGAGACAACATTATAACACGGTAGAAAGCTAAAAAAAAAAAAAGATTTTACATGCCTCCCTCTTTTAGTATGGACTTGATTAAGTTTAAAAGCGGATCATTTATGCAGGATTGACTTTTAAGAGCTTTTAACCATGATTCATGCATGTTTGAGTAATCTTTGTACTCCTGTATTCAAGACGTCATTGCTCTGATCAACCTAATACCGCCACCGGTAAACACACACTGTTCTGTCGTTACTTAAGTCTCCAATTTTATTTTCTTAATCTGTGATACGTGTAGGATTCAGCAGTGTAGCATACACATTTTGGTACAAATGAAAAAATCGTGTGATGTGCAGCACTCACGTGATTCAATTTGACACGGGTGAATTAGAGGTAATAAATGAATCCGCTTTTGGAGGTTTTTTGTCATTAAATTAAATTGTAGACAATGATTTATCTTAAAAATAAGAAATGTTTGTGAAAAATATACTTTATTATAAAGCCATTTACCTATAACGTTTACTGATATTGATATAGTGAAATTGATGAAAGAGCGAAAACATGATGTGCTCTAACTACCTGTAATGTGCAGATGTTATAGCCTGCTAGCAGCTAAATCACTCATGTCAATGTAATAAACACAAAAATCATCGATTTACCTTTAGTTTGTGATTTTATTTTCTTCAATCCACATTTCTAAGCAGTTCTAAGTTGTTTCAGTGAATACTGCAATTTAAAAATGGCCAAATTATAACATAATGGCCAAATTCTAACATAATGATCCACGGGTGTCATAGATTATAACAATATTGCAGACACAAGTGCAATGAAATTAAGCTAATTTGTAAAAGCTCTTTCAACATTTTGAGTCCAGGGCATGTACCGGTCAGACTCAGCCCCTCTCTGCTGACCCCTCTGTGGTGTGAGAACCCACACATGGAGGTGCTGGAGTGGACACTGTGAGGCTAATGCTAAAGCTAATACAGCGTGCTCCCAAAGTCACACCTAGACTTGTGCCGGGCATGAGCACAGCACAACCACAAATTTTTTATTGACCCGGTCTACTACGGGAAACATGAGGCAGTCATTCTCTGTGGGCGAGGCAATGAGAAGGTTGTCAAAATACTGTACTGCAACAAATGCCATTTTATAATGCTACAAAAATAGGCTTCAAATAATTCTTGTGTCTCATTGTCAGTGGGAATGGAGAAATAGGCGGATGATATGTCAATAACTGTATAAAATCTAGAACTTGGTGGCAGTACTGTCAATATATCATTTACATCAGGTACAGTTGGAGCTAAAGGAAAAACTATTTCATTAACCTCTCACTGTGTAAACCTCCACCTATTCGTACCGGGTTTAGATTTATTGTCTGTTACATGAAACTCTCTTTATAACAACTAGTCCTTGATCCATTAGACTCTCAATGACTGGTTTAATACCCTGTTCTTTTTCCTGTGACAATGGGTATTGTTTGACGTAGAAAGGGAATTAATTGGCCCGGTATGGTGGAACCTGAAGAAAGTCCCACATGAATGGCATGCAATGCCCATAAAATACTAGGTACTTTGGACAATATTGAATTGGGTAATATCTCCGTTTTGTCAAAGGAAGGTTTTTACTAGTACAGAAGTTGTATTTTCTTACTTGATAAAGAAGTATGCAGGTCATACGACCATACAACATAGTTTTTGTCCTCCTCCCTTTCTTCTGGAACCACCCCAACAAGATTTCAGAAAGATTCCACAAAGGAATACCAGAAAAAATCATCCTTGATAGCAAAAATAAAAACATCAACCTGATTTTGAACAGAATATATCCAGACTGACACAAGGAGAAAGGCTGTATGGCCAACAAAGGGTCAGAAGTTCTGGCTAAGGAGTACGAGAAAGGTCTACCAATTGGTTTGAGTGTAATAAGTAATGCTGCAGCATTACATTTTGCCATTTTTTTATATCGTCAAATAGCAAAGTTGGCCCGGCATCAAAACTAGTGATTACTGGAGGTGCCAGAACGTCATTTTCACTTGTAAGAGTGTCTGTAAAAAACTGTTGAACGTTCTGTGTAGGAATGTTTAGTACCACCTCATCAGGTGGGGATGAGATAGTGGCATTTAGTTTACATAACAAATGCCTTCCCATTAAGGAAAGTGGAACCGCGTTACTCAAAAGAATTGGATGACTTAACTGCTGTTTGTTTACATCAATTTGTAAGGGTGTAGTTAAAGGTTGTGATTGTAGGACGCCTGTTATACCGACAGACAAGACAGTTTCCTTTGTAGCAAGTTGGCGAAAATCAGTTTGATTAATGCATGACATAGTAGCTCCAGTGTCAATCAAAAAAGGCAGTTGTTTACCATCTACTGTTTTATTAATCAGATGAGATGGACATTTTGTAAGCTGAAATTGTGGTGCTGTAAACACTGCAATACCTCACCCAATGTCCCTTTCATCCACTTAGATAACAAACATCGACATTTGAGAATTTACCTCTGCTATGCCTCTTACTTCCCTCTTGGGGGTATAAATCCCTGCAGGTCCTGGTCTTCCCACCTGTTGCTGCTGGACCTGAGTCTCCGGTAACATCTATTTCCTTACCAGTTTACCTTTCAACCAACTTGACACGTCTTGCGGAAAAGCATTCGGCCATGTACTAACTTGATTCCCATTTTGGGTCAGCAATTTTAGTTTTATCAATTATGTATGCCTGTGTAAGATTCAGTTTGTCCCTCTTAAAACTACCCTCCTGTGGGTAACTATTATCAGACCATATTGCCAGTTCAGTCAGATAAGGTTCAACATAGTAAACGCCCAATTTAGTAATCATCCATTCTCTTGGTGTAAGCCTGTTCACAGGTTTATTTGGGACGACCTTTAACTGTGGGTTTGTTTATTACAGGTTTTGAACTCCTTTCTTTCACGCCTAGGCAAATCATCTTAAGTTTTAACCTTAATGTCAAATTCTTTAGCTGCAACACTGGGTTGTCCACCCCATCTTATACTATACTAAAATTTACATGCGAAAAACAATTACCTTTTTTCACGCTGTCTGCCTGGTCTTTTTATTTTTTATTTTATTACTAACAATATAGGTCTAATCAATTTATATATTTTTAAGCCACAGTGATGATACAGCTTCCACTCTTTAGGATAGCTATTTTTACACTCTCTACTAAAGTTGTATCCACACAGCGATGATACAGCTTCCACTCTTTAGGATAGCTATTTTTACACAAAAATACAAATACAGCCACCGCGTCAGCATAGCTCTGTACTCTCAAGCCTGAACGCCTGTCTTTTTTTGGTCTTTTTTTACTTATTTTTGTACAATGACATTAATGAAGACAGACATTTAAAAACATAACAATTACTGTTATTGCTTATGGATAACTGCTGATTATAAATTAATTACCTCTTACATATAAACCACTTCCATCACTTAAACCACCAGACTGCGATGTCAATATACATAAGCAAAAAAAATAAATTTGCGATCGCAGACCAGGTAGAGAGTTGAAAGTTTTATCTGATATCAGAAGAGTGAAGGTACAGACAACAGGCACATGTGTTACATTACAAAGGAGCTTTCCTGTACTTACACCCTGAGAAAGGTACTATCTACAGAAGGCTGGTCCTATTGGACTTAAACTAATTTTACATACTGTCCGTACAAGGTCATAAATGGATGTACCATTAACTGTTTTCAAGAAGGTAGAACACGTCACTAAAAAGATGCTTGTAGTCAGTGAAAAGATGGATTACAAGGCCTCTTGTCAACCTGAGGATGAAGATCCGTATACTGTAACCAAAGTAGTAGGTTCCAGTGTAGACATCTTAAAATAAGTATGTGTCACATTCTTACTGAGAAACAAGTTAACCTCAATGTCTGTGTGGGGAAGCTGGCCAATGTGGTCAGAGTAGGAGGCAGACATGCATAAAGTGCCTTTTACCAGACAAATTTATTTATAGGATGACTTTGGTTGGACGCCAAAATAATTTAAGACAAACTGTTCACACAAAACAGAACATGAATAACTTAGATTAAATTTAACACACAACCACGTGCACACAACTACACTGAAGTCCCCCCGAAAGACTAACTGGCTGGCTTAAATACCCTCCTAAGCAGGAAACGCCTCCCCCAGGTTTATACCATCTACTGTACAGGGGCTGTAGGTATCACTGTCAGCTGCATACTTTGAGAGCCTAAGTCCCTTTAACTAAAGTGTATAAAAATAAACTATAAACACTTAAACATGTTGGTACAAAATACATAGGGACATTGAAACAAAAAAAAATGATCTCCTCCTCCCCTCCACATGGTCCGGCCCACGACCACACCCAAGCCTTTAAAAATGGCCGAAACTATAAACACTTAAACATGTTGGTACAAAATACATAGGGACATTGAAACAAAAAAAAAACCCTTCAACCTGATCTCCCCTCGACATGGTCCAGCCCACGACCACACCCAAACCTTTAAAGATGGCCGACACAGGGAACACCCCCTCTTTGTCTGGACCATGTGGAGATTTTGGTAAGATTAGATGCAGGTGTTGAACTGAATTGACTAAATGTAACCAAATAAAATCTCTTTATAGTAACAAGTGTAAGTGTGGTGTTTAAATTAAAGGTAGACTAACTAAAAGACTAAACAAAACAAACCCGGGATAGTTATGCTTAGTTGTTTAGTTGGATACTGAAAAATGATAGGAAATGAATTTTGTGAATAAACTAAATTAAGGTGCTATTAACGAGACAAAGGCCCACCTTGTCACAGTCTGTAACACACAGTATTCAACACAAGGTTTAAGAGTAAATCATGCTTTCACAACACAAGACAGGCCTTTTACCATGGGATTAATGCAAATCAATAGAAATGCGCAGTTACGCACACAATCATTCATAGACAAGAACTGATGTACAGTATGTTATTGAGACTATTGTACTGATAAAATGCCACTATCTCAATTAATCTGACAAGGTTTTTAATTTATATCACTGTTTATCTTTTGCTCATAACCCAAGAGATGTCTTTTATTTTCTTTTTCTGCATGTTTTTTACACAAAATTGTCACTTAGATTCACGTACAGATTACACAGACGTGCTTCCCTCTTTTCAAAAACAAGTCCGCATCATTGGTGGATTGGGAACTATCACAAGCAAACAGTTCAGCCAGAGCCCTCACAAAAATCGTGAGAACTCCTGCTCCAGTGTCTACACAGGCGTGAGTGTGGGAGAATGCTCCTCACTGCTCCTCCAGGTGCTGCTCCTCACACCGCTCTTGAGGTCAGGAACGGCTCACAAACAGGGCTGGGGACGCTATGATGCTAATGCAAACCTTAAAGCTAAACACTGCGCTCTCTACCACAGCACGGTTGCCAGGTCCGTGGTTTTCCCGTGGAATTGGTTGCCTTTTTAAGAGCTGGCACAGGTGGAAAATACTGTCCATGGGTTTGGTCAGAGCTATTTTCCAGGTAAATGTATTGATTTTAGAATAATCCTGATGACACACCTGAATTTTGGTAATAAATCTTCATATCCAAAGCCATCTGCGCTCTGTAGAGCTTCTATTTGTGTGAGAGCGAGAGGAAGGGGTGGGTCTGTGTCACCGGAGAGTGCTATTTACACAGTGGAAAAAACAGCCGCACGTACGTTTTCATACGCTCTTGTGCAGGTTGGGTCTCTGAATCCTGGCAGCCCTGTCCCACAGTCACACCTGGGCTTGTGTTTATGAATTTTTAACAATCCTAATCTAGAAATGTGTCCCACTGAAAGCATCAGTGAAGCAGAGGGCCTTTCTGTGTGTCTGCAGAGGCCTGTGGCGGTGAGCCCGGGGTGACCTCTGCCTGGTGTGAGGAGCAGCACGTGGAGGTGACAGAAGTGTGACCCACAGGAGCTAATGCTACAAAAAAACATAATTTTAAGTTGATTCAAAATCGAATTTGATTTTAACGATGAACTTAAATATATTAATTTAACATAATATTTAAATGGGAAAAGGTGACATAATCTTCTGTGTTTAATTAGGGTCAACGTTTAAATTTTCTTGAGATAACGCCATTGAGTGACTACAGAAAACCCTTATACATATTACATATACATATTGGCAATATTTCTAACTTTCACCAAACTAAAAATATAAAATTCTATAACATTGTTTCATGGTGAACTCTGTGTGCCTGTCTTGACCTGACTTTGTGCCCGAGTAACGCACTGACCAGGGTTGACCTCTGTGTGGTGTAAGGAGCGACGCTGGAGGTGACGAGGCGAGACTGAAGAACTAATGGAGCGTTTAGTGACCTGTTCTACTGTGGGAAAGACAAGACACGCCTTTTACCATGGGATTAATGCAATTCAATAGAAATACACAGTTGTGCATAAAAGACATGAATTTATGTACAGTATGTTACTAAGACTTTTGTATTGATAAAATGCCATTATCTCAAGTTTTCTGACAAGTTTTTTTTTTTTTTTCTATCACTGTTTATCTTTTGCTCAGAATCCAAAAGATTTTTTTTTTTTTTCTTCTTTTTCTACATGATCTGTTTTTTTACACAAAATTCTCCGGTCTGTCATTGTCCGTCCATAACTTGCTGTCCATTGTCTGATATTTAAATATTGATTTATTTTAGCAGGACTCCACTAAATCCTCATAGAGAATGAATGGAG
>JACM01016474.1:0-15252 GCA_000787095.1 Periophthalmodon schlosseri
ATATTTAAACACATATATACAAGGAGCAGCTCCCTCACAAACTCTCTTTAAACATATTTAAACATATTTAAACACATATATACAAGGAGCTGCTCCCTCACAAACTCTCTCTTTTAAACATATTTAAACACATATACATGGAGCTGCTCACAAACACTCTCTTTAAACATATTTAAACACATATATACAAGGAGCTGCTCCCTCACAAACTGTCCCTTTAAACATATTTAAACATATTTTAAACATATTTAAGCACACATGCACATGGAGCTGCTGACACTCTCTTTTAAACATATTTTAAACATATTTAAACATATTTAATCTCATTTACACACAGAGCCGCTCCCTCAAACTCTTTCAGACATAAACAGCGGCTCCCATACTCTGTGTTAATTCACAGGGGACATCAGGCCCATGGAGAGTTCAGGGACAAATGACTGGCTCCTCCTGAGTAAATAAATGATTTTCTTCACTTACCTTTCACAGAGGCGATGTCTTCACTGCTGTTTTCTAAAGATGTGAATAGTGGATATAATAATGCACCCAATTTGAATACAAGGCAAGGTAAGCCTTTGATTCCGGCTCGGCTCTGTGAAAAGCAGAGCCGCCTCATTGGATTATTTGGTAATTTCAGACACTTTGTTGATAGAAGCCAGCCTTGCGAGGGATAACAAAGACAAGCTTTTGCCATATGAAAATTATTCTGTTTAAGGGCAATCTATGACCAAGTTTTCAAATGAAATGAAAGAGAGAATAGGACTCTTTCTGTTGGATAGATGCCAGTTTTCAAGTAGCACTCTTGCTTACCAAAGCTCAATTCTAAAAGACGACTTCATTTATTCAGTGAATGGCGTTAAAACGAGTGGAAAACGGCCGATCGATTTGCACCAGAGAACATGAATACGTTTATGAGAAAGAGGAAAAAATATGGGGGGGAAAAAAAATGAAAAAAATGAGGCCAGAGTGTGTGGTTCTAAACAGTGAGACGGTGCTGCCTCATCTGCCTCATCTGTCTGAGGGAGGAAATGGAAGTGAACAAACTCATTATTTTTAATGTGTACATGCTTGGGCTCATTTCAGCATTGTCTTTTAATAACAGCTTTTTAATGGAGTGGTATTTAGAAACAGCGGCTCCATACATACTTAATACCATTACTGACCAAATTAACCTCGAGTAAGCCTTAATTACACTTAGTTCCATGTGATTGATCAAGCTCTTCACATGCACAAGGATCCGGCACATGGTTTGTTTTCAGTTCCTTTCCTCCAGTCACGAAGACGCGACATGTAAAGTTTAGTTTCTAACTTTAAAGCGCCCACATGACGCTACTCTCAGATCTGTGTTCTAATGTTGTTTACTCGTCACAAACAGACCTGGAGTTGTGTTTTGTTTCATTCGCACATGTTTAACACACAAACCCTGTAGATTTAGGCTGAGTTCTTCTCTCAAACTGAAAACACTCTGTTCCACCTTGTGATGTCATGTCGTAATACAGGAAGTGCTCCAGTGGTAAACGGTCACATTTTTATATATTTATATATTTCATACACCAGTGTATACAGAAACTGGGGGCAGGATTTGAACCGGCAACCTTCAGATAAGAGAACGAACACTCTACCAACTGAGCTACTGTCGCTCCACTGTGTTTTTAAACTCCACACACCTTCAGGAGAATCATTTGGATGATTTCAGTCCTGGAATTGCCCATCTCTACTGAAATAAAGGTAAAAAGAGATGTTAACTTGAAAACTACCGCTTCATGACATCACAAGGTGGAACAGAGCGTTTTGGGCTTTGGAGATGTAGACAGACTAATAATAAAGTGTTACTCAAACATGTCTGAATGAAACAAAACACAACTCCAGGTCTGTTTTTGAGGAGGGAACAGCTTTAGAACATGACTTAAACCTCACACGAGTCCATTTTGTGTAACACAGGACCTTTAAAATATTAGTATTTCTAGCCAATCAGACGCTAGCTACACACATCAATTTCTCCATGACACTGCCCCCATTTTGATTAAAATTCATTTGGTGACAAGCTCTCAACTGCCACTCACACAGCCATCCGTCTCGGCACTGTACAATATTATTCAAAAGCGTACTTGAATCCTAATGAGAATCTCATTGACAACTTATTGCCTGGGCGGTTGATGGACATCGATTGGTCGGGGTACGGTCTGAAGTGGAGCCCCCCTCTGTCCAACCTGAGCAGAACGCACAACGCTCTCGGAACAGTCGTGCGAGTCACAACGAGGACTTCTGGATCAATACTTGCCACTTTTTTTAAAATAATATTTAGGACGTTAAAGTGCACTACGTAACTTTTCTGTTGGAGACTAGCTGCTTGTTGCCGTGGAGATGTCGTTGGTTTGCCTGGAATTTTACCTTTACCTTCTGCATCTCCGAAGAAACAAGCGGGTGACGCCTCGCACCGAGTTACAGGTCAGATCTGTGAAGAGGTGACCCGACGTGTTTTTCAATGTATTTTGAGCAATAAAGTTACCTTCTGCATCTCCGAAGAAACAAGCGGGCGACGCCTCGCACCAAGTTACAGGTCAGATCTGTGAAGCGGTGACCCGACGTGTGTTTTTCAGTGTATTTTGAGCAATAAAAACGGCAGTAATTAAACAAATGCAAAATAGAAACGTTTAATGCCGTGCTGCGGAACATTCCAGGCAAAGCGATAACAGCTCCACGGAGACAACCAGGTGATCGCCCCCCGCCAAAAAAGTTACGCATGCGTCTTTAAGTAATCTCTGTGTCCCTATATAGACTCTATATATAAACATAGCTCAACAGCCTGGCTCCGGATTGGCTCTTTGATTGCTACGATACTCGCGGTCGTAATTCCAAATATGTAACTCTGCTCCAAATTCGCCGAACGCTGTGGGTGACGTCACACTCGCTCAGTCCACTTCTTATTATATCAACTGTCTAAATACAATGTAATAAAATAAAACTGCATCTTAAGAGCTCATTAAAAAGTCTACACTTTCTTTTCATATAAAGAAAAAAAAGCTTTAAATTATCCGAGACCAATTAAAAAGCATTATCACCATCTTTCTCCGAGCATCTGCGGTGTAGTGTGTTTAGTCATGTGTTTTCGCTTTGATTTTTAAGGAGAAAACGCTTGCTCTGCCTTTTAAGCCCAGCAGGGGAGCCAGATGTTTATGAGATCTTGGCATCTGTTAGGGCATGTTCCACTTCCCCATTTTGAAAGAGTGAAGTTATAAGTCCAACAAGAACAAATACATGTTTCACAGTAGTCCTGGGCACATCTGAGCCTGGTTTAGTCCCGGTTTAGTCCTGTTCTAGTCCCTGTTCTAGTCCCTGTTCTAGTCCCGTTCTAGTCCCGGTTTAGTCCTGTTCTAGTCCCTGTTCTAGTCCCAGTTTAGTCCCGATTTAGAACGGTTCTAGTCCCTGTTTTAGTCCTGTTCTAGTCCCTGTTTAGTCCTGTTCTAAACCCTGTTCTAGCCCTGTTCTAGTCCCAGTTTAGTCCCGGTTTAGTCCTGTTCTAAACCCTGTTCTAGTCCCAGTTTAGTCCTGTTCTAAACCCTATTCTACTCCTGTTCTAGTCCCAGTTTAGTCCCGGTTTAGTCCTGTTCTAAACCCTGTTCTAGCCCTGTTGTAGTCCCTTTTCTAGTCCCGATTTAGTCCCGGTTTAATCCTGTTCTAGTCCGTTCTAGTCCCGATTTAGTCCTGTTCTAGTTCCGCTTTAGTCCTGTTCTAGTCCCGGTTTAGTCCTATTCTAGTCCTTGTTCTAGTTCCTGTTCTAGTCCCGGTTTAGTCCTGTTCTAGTCCCACTTTAGTCCTGTTCTAGTCCCGGTTTAGTCCTGTTCTAGTCCTTGTTCTAGTTCCTGTTCTAGTCCCGGTTTAGTCCTGTTCTAGTCCTGTTCTAGTCCCTGTTCTAGTCCCAGTTTAGTCCCGATTTAGAACGGTTCTAGTCCCTGTTTTAGTCCTGTTCTAGTCCCTGTTTAGTCCTGTTCTAAACCCTGTTCTAGCCCTGTTCTAGGTCCCAGTTTGTCCCGGTTTAGTCCTGTTCTAAACCCTGTTCTAGCCCTGTTGTAGTCCCTTTTCTAGTCCCGATTTAGTCCCGGTTTAATCCTGTTCTAGTCCGTTCTAGTCCCGATTTAGTCCTGTTCTAGTTCCGCTTTAGTCCTGTTCTAGTCCCGGTTTAGTCCTATTCTAGTCCTTGTTCTAGTTCCTGTTCTAGTCCCGGTTTAGTCCTGTTCTAGTCCCACTTTAGTCCTGTTCTAGTCCCGGTTTAGTCCTGTTCTAGGCCCGGTTTAGTCCTGTTCTAGTCCCACTTTAGTCCTGTTCTAGTCCCGGTTTAGTCCTGTTCTAGTCCCACTTTAGTCCTGTTCTAGTCCCGGTTTAGTCCTGTTCTAGGCCCGCTTTAGTCCTGTTCTAGTCCCACTTTAGTCCTGTTCTAGTCCCGGTTTAGTCCTGTTCTAGTCCCACTTTAGTCCTGTTCTAGTCCCGGTTTAGTCCTGTTCTAGTCCCTGTTCTAGTCCCTATTCTAGTCCCGGTTTAGTCCCGGTTTAGTCCTGGTTTAGGGTCCTGGTTCAGTCCTGGTTTAGTCCTGGTTTAGTCCACTGATCCGAAGGTTGGTCCAAACCCTCCTCTCGACAAACCTCATTGGTTGAGCGGTCAGATCCACCGACTCACAGGTTGGCGGTGCGATTCCAGCTCCCACAGATGAATGCTGTTGTTGTGTCCTTGGGCAGCACACTTAACCCACCTCGCCCCCAGTGTCTGCGTGCACTGGTGTGTGAATGTGTGTGTGTGAATGGGTGAGTGGTTCATTGATGTAAAGCGCTTCGAGTGACTATATTTAAGGGGTGGGACGAGGCGCAATTTCCACAAGACACGAGACTGGGTCCACGACGACGAGACAAGATGAGATTTTTTACATAATTTCTAATATGTAAATAGAGCGATTTAGTTCCCAAAGTTGGCTTCAGAATTTATGTTTACTTCTTTTAAGATTTTTGTTGTCATTTTAGCAGCACTTTTTGGAACTACAGCTTCTCAAAAGATGCAGCTCCCCGGCCCTTAACCCGCTTTAGTCCAATCCAAATGGGAAAAAAAATCTCACAAGATCATTTTTCTCATGTTTGCACAAACTTATGGCAATTTTGTCTTGCAAGATCTTGTGCCACGAGATCCCGTCCCATCCTTAACAATTCACCCCATGGATCTATTAAAATAACTGGACAGGGTGTTGCTGCTTAGAGCTGTCGCGAGTTGGACTAGTGGCCACTCATTGGTACTCAAACGAAAAAAATCCCTCCTGCCCAGAAAGGATTTTTCTCATAGAGCGAAATGTAATCACAAACTGCTCGTGTTCGGCTGACGGGGACTGACAGGGACTGACAGGGACTGACAGGGCACCTGCAGCTTTCACAAAGGTCCAATTTTGTGGCAATTTTTACCTATTTTCAGATCATACACTTTTTCTCAGGTCAAAATCCGTTCGTTGTCTTAAAAAACGTTTTTTAATCGTTAGCTTCGGCTACGCTCTATGTCCGCTCAAGCTAAGCTAAAGGCTAAACTAGCAACACGCACCACTGAGCACAGCCCTTTGTCTTCAATGGGCGGCCATGTTTAGGCCCCGGGGCTTTATTTACACAGGTTTGATCCAATATGGCCGACTTCCTGTAGGGTTTAGAGTTTTAATATCATTTTTATCATGTTCTGACGTGACGTATTTTTGATGCTGAGTTTCATTTGTCTACAATGACATTTTTCTGGGCTGCGTTCTCATTGGCGCAATGTAAATCAATTTTTGAGGGGGCGCTAGTGAGACGTTTTTCAATATTTTTTCTCAGGGTCTTTATTCATAATTGGAGCTCACTAAACTCTATTTTGTAGATTAAGTGGCATCGAAAATGAACTCGCTCATTTTGCTCGACATCTCTGTTCATAAACTCACACGTAAATGATTCTGTGCTGAACTTCCAGTCGTCTTCTAAACCCTGCATTTGCTCTGCACTTGTTTATCACGCGGCATGACGGGGTGTGTTCTCGTACTTATGGCCTCTCGGAGTCCAAGGCTGGCACGCCATAACCAAGACAGCACTTTCAATAACCTTGACAGACAGATTAAAAAGAGGACTCAATAGCTACTCTTCCCCACGAGCACTCCATCACACAGGCCGCCATCCTTCAACGCCGCTCCTCTCCGCTTTTATCGTCTGCGCCTGTCAATCACAGCGCGCCGTCTGCAAAATGGCCCCTGCTACCGGGCTCGGGCTTATCCCGCGCGGTCGGCAGGTTAGGAGAGGTACAGAATGGGGGCTTATCGCGGAGCGGGTGTACGCCGGTCACCGCGCCGACCACACGCCGGGGTAAGGAGAGGGTTTGTGGCCAGGTGGAGCCGTGATTCGGGTGGCCCTGTCAGAACGCACCTGTGAAAGTTAAAAAAAAATAAATAACTAGAATAAATAGCCCCACACGGAGATGGGTTCTGTTTGCGGCACGTAGCCTTTGAGAGTTCACAGCCTGGCTCCGAGGCATAGACGAGGATAACAGGTGAGCCCTCTCCAAAAACACAACACAAGAATGAAAAGAAAAAAGTGAATCCTGATGTGAATTTCTGAAACGCATCGCCGAGGGGGACGCGGAGCCGCTTCATAAATGCAACATAATTAAGAGATACTTTCCAGCCTTGCAAACAAGTGAAGGGAACATGTGTGTTACGCTCACGCCGGAGTCGTTACAGCAAACACTGAAAAATACAAAAATAAAAACGCTGGCTGGTGTCTGAACGTCCACACTATTCCCTACAGGGGGCACTGTTCAGGGGTCACGCCATTTTTAGCGCTGTCCGACTGACCGAGGAGTGAAAAAGTAGTGCACTCAAAATTTCCCATAATGCACCCTGAATAGCAGCGAGCGTCGGTGGTCACTAGAGCGGTAAATATAGACCACAATGCATTGCGAGAGTCGGAAAAACAACAGCGGACAGAGACAGATGTTTAACTGGGCACAACATGACTGAATGAAACAGACAGAAACTCAATGGTTTATCTCACTGTTGATCCTGATTATGAATTAAACTCTCTTAAATAAACCGTTGCTGCGTAAAGTTGCTAGCGTTAGCCGCTTACCTTAGCTTGAGCGGTTAACAGAGCCATAATTCCACACGTCAGACCAAAAAAAAATCCATTTACATGAGCTCCAACTTGACAAAAATGATTAATTGCATGATTAATATTAGTCCATGAACACTCATGTGCCAGTCCAACAACTATAAATCAATGTAATAAGACGTTTCTGGTTGTAGTCGGCCCAGAAAGTCTCAGAATGTTTGAACTTTTATTTATACGAAGTTGTTCTGTCGTTACTAGAGGGATAAAAAACACATTTAGGCTTGTCAATCGTCATCATAATCACTATATCGACTTCTCGTTCAATTTTTGTGGCTCAGTATTACTCGTGTGTACAATTCCTTTGCAATAGCAGGGAGCAGGCGCTTAGCAATGCTGTCAGTCGTTACGGACACAATAGGAAAATGAAAACCCCAGGATCATGTAGAGCGGGTTAATACGAACATTTAAGACCAAAATCTGACAGCAGCGGTTACAGAGACAGGGTGATTTTTCAATGTAAATTGTATGTAAATGAATTGGAGCCGGAGTCGATGGAGCGCGGCCATGATCACTTCCTATTTGCGAGCAGGTTAGCACTGTCCATTTATATATACAGTGTATGGTTGCAGCTCAGGCCTTTTAATGATTCTGTAAACTTAAAGCAGGATAATCCCAGCGCAAAACCCCATATTGAAAAAGACCATTGGCCATTTCACAGTTAAGACGTTAACTCAAACTGCAGCGGACTTGGATAAACGAGGCTCTGAGCTCGGCAATTATGAGTTCTGCAAAGCCTTAATGGGAAAAAGATGAGGAGCTAAAGTTGCGCCGGGGTTAGCGCCTATAGTACACAGTCTGTATCAACAATAGTCTAAGTGATATAGCGGCTAATTAAAGCTTCCAACTGCTTCCTAATTGCCGCCACCTCTGACCCGCAGTTACCTCCAGGAGCCAGAGGAGGTCCCCGAGGGCACCGGCTGCACGTGGGGACAGAGAGGAAGGCCGCTCCCCCTCTGATCCCTGAATGTCAGAGTAAGGGCACGGAGGGGCTTGGCTCGTCCGGCCCGCAAACTGGAGCCCCCGCGTGGACGCGCACAGTGGGCACTTTAGCCTGCTATAATCTTCAGGGATTACAGGTCAAACCCATCGCACACACAAGGGAATACACACTTTAGACCCTTCACAGCCTGTGGGGGATATGTGGTGTCGTCCTGACCTCATTTACACTCTTTTTAATAAACACAAATGTACTTTTCTCTACTGGAAAACACCAAATCCATGAGCATCAATGAAATAATTTTGAAAAATACCCACTTCACTACTAGGAAAAGTGAATTATAAGTCACGTTGTTCGATGCGCTGTTACCACAGCTACAAACTGTCTCAGCCATAGAGTGTATAAATAAATGGACGTAGCTAACACGCTAGCTGCCATGTTGCAAATAGGAAGTGAGCATGGACGCGCTTCCGGCTCCAATTCGCTTTCTATTGAAAAACTCCGCCCCTCTCTCTGTACCTGCTGCTGTCAGACTCGTCATTTTGGTCTTAAATGTTCGTATTAACCCTCTACATGATCCTGGGGTTTTTATTTCGCTATTGTGTCTGTGAATCAAGATATGAACATTAATAACAGACAAATCAGGCGCCTTCTTTCCCCGAGGTCGCTCCCGCTAGCGTTAGCAACAGGTTTGATTCGACAGCGTCCCTGTTAAACCAGCGGTGCGGGCGGGAAGGGGCGTTACCTTCAACAGCTTCGCTCCATATTGGCTCTTTGGTCGCTATGATACTCGTGGTCGGAATTACAAACGTGGAACTCGGCTCCAAATTCACCCCTATAACTGCTCTGGCCTCGATGAGCTTCATTTGGAGCCGAACACTGTGGGTGACGTCACACTCGCTTCGTCCACTTCTTCACACAGTCTATGGTCTAATGTCTCGCATTTCAAAGTTTTTCGTGAAAGGCCTATCAGGAATCCAGCAAGTTTCCAGTGTCTTTAAAAGGACTGAACAAACTCGACTCGTCTATAACCCTCCCCCTCCGTCTCCACAAACAGTTATTTAGCTCCGTTAGCATCTGTGGCTCTTCATCTACATAAATATTTGCCACATCAGCTCGATTCAGCGCCACAAATGGAACGTTTACGGGGCCGGACTCACGCAAGTGGAACCGCGGATGTCTGTGTCTATTTTCACCATCATTACGTCTCCGCTCACTGATCCCGTTCTGCTGTTTATCAGAGCGCTCACGGGACTCGACGCATTACGGCGGCCCTTCAAAACGTAATCTATCGTTTAATTAAACTTGTCCAATATGGAGACACCGCACCAGGCTCGCGTCTTTCCTCCGTCTTAAGCCGCGAGACTTTGTGAAGGCCTTAATGAAGATGTTGTTAAGCGACGCATTGGGCTCCATTTGCACGCAATTACAGGGCAACGCTTTGGCTGTCAGCGCCGGCGCATTCACACGGCCCGAATCCTCCGGAGAATTACTGCTCCCCCCTCCTGCGTGATTCATTCTTCAGCTGTCTCCATGTTTAGTTCGAGTTATTTTTGGCAACTTTGGTAAATAGACGGGTCCACTTTTATTACATAGAAATATAAGGCTTTTCTTGTTGTGTTACTGAAATCTGACTGGATATACGCAGCTACTCCACTACATTTTTGAACTGGATTGAAAAGTAAAAAGTACTTTTCTTATAATTTGAAGTGGATCCTTTTTACTTTTACTTCAGTACATTTGAGAGCAGTATCTGTACTTTCTACTCCACTACATTTTTGAACCGGACTGAAAAGTAAAAGTATTTTTTATTACCGTGTGAGACCTGCTGAAAAGGCTGAGGGTTTGTTTTTAACACGTTCATAATTTGAGCAAAACAAAAATATACAAATAAAAACAGTTAGAAAAAATATTAATAATTCAATTCAGCACAAATCTTTATCAAAATCACTACATACGAAGCCTTAGAAACGGTCGAAACGCTTTTACTTTTTACTCTTTAAGTGCATTTTTAAACAGCTACTTTAATACTTGGAATTCTGACCACGAGTATCATAGCAACCAAAGAGCCAATCCTGAGCGAGGCTGATGAAGGTAACGCCCCTTTTGCCTGCAACGCTGATTTAGAACGGAGCGGGCGCTTAGCAACGCTGTCAATCAAACCTGTTGCTAACGTTAGCGGGAGGGACCTCGGGAAAGAAGGCGCCTGATTTGTCTGTTATTAATGTTCATATACGAACATTTAAGTCCCTGTCCCTGATTGAGGAGGGAGCCAAAAGGAGGGGGCGGAAAAGATGGGGACGAAAAGGTGGGAACAAAAAAGAGGCGGTGAAAAGGAGAGAATGAAAAAGAAGGGAACAAAAAGGAAGGGGCGAAAAGGAGGGAACAAAAAAGGAGGTGGCGAAAAGGTGGGGGCAAAAAGGAGGTGACGAAAAGGAGGGAACGAAAAAGGAGGGAACCAAAAGGAGGGGGCGAAAAGGTGGGGGCAAAAAGGAGGTGACGAAAAGGAGGGAACGAAAAAGGAGGGAACCAAAAGGAGGGGGCGAAAAGGTGGGAAAGAAAAAGGAGGGAACAAAAAGGAGGCGTCTAAAAAAAGGGAACGAAAAAGGAGGGAACCAAATGGAGGGGGCAAAAAAGTGGAAACGAAAAAGGAGGGAACAAAAAGGAGGCATCTAAAAGGAGGGAACCAAAAAGGAGGGAACCAAATGGAGGGGGCAAAAAAGTGGAAACGAAAAAGGAGGGAACAAAAAGAAGGGGGCGAAAAGGAGGGAATGAAAAAGGAGGGGGCGAAAAGGTGGGGGCAAAAAGGGAGTGACGAAAAGGAGAAAACGCAAAAAGGACAGAGCAAAAAAGGAGGGAACGTGAAAAATAGGGGGCACAAAAGAGGGGAATTAAAAGGAGGGCTTGTGTGTGTTTTTTTTTCCCTTTATTTTTTCTAGACCATGTGTGTCCCTGATTGGGGAGGGAACCAAAAGGAGGGGGCGAAAAGGAGGGAACGCGGAAAAAAAGGGTGGAAACGAGTCCAAAAGCAGCACGCGGCCCTCGGTTTGAGAAGCGCGGCTTTAGCTCTGGAAACATAAACCCGAACGCCGCCTCTGTACGCTCAGCTATAATTAACGCGGTCTACGGCGGAGATCGCGATGACCGGGACGGGGACGCGGGGAGCGCGGCCAGCTAGCGAAGGACGGCGGCTAAATGATCCGCTATTATATGGAGTGCGTGGTCGTTTGTGTTGGCGCGCGGCGCGGAATACAGATGTGTCCCGCCGGCGCCATCATCGCCGTGCACCATTAATAGGATTGTTGCTCATAGTTACAGCAAACCCACGTTTTGTACAAGGAATCGGATTTGTCAATATCCCCGAATGGGACGTTTACCTGGCGTCGTTCTCCGCTAAATACGTCCGGATCCAAACCGGAGAGACTCGCGGACGGACGGGTTCGCGGTACAGTCGTTAGCCGGGAGTGATTTGCGTTGTCAGTAAACAAGAGGCCAGTGCAGAGAAAGGAGGGATAGTGATGTCTCCGGTTACAGATAAATGAGGTTTTGGGATGTGGATGGGGGGAATAAATACATCTTCTTACACTGATGGATTCAATGGCAGAGAGGAGATGAACGAGTATTACTGTCGTTCACGCTGAAGAGGCGCTAAAGACGGGATTAAAGCTGGAGACGAGGCCGCAGCGGCGACGTGTTTGTGGAATACAGCGTGATGTGTGATGATAGGACGGAGGGAACGACGGAGGAGGGGAGGGAGCGACAAAAAGGAGGGAGAGAAAAGAGGAGGAAACGAGAAGGAGATGACGAAAAGGAGGGAACGAAAAGGAGGGAACGAAAAGAGAAGGGAACGAAAAGAGGAGGGACATAAAAGAGGAGGGAGTGAAAAGGAGAGGACGAAAAGCGGAGGGAGCGAGAAGGAGGGGACAAAAAGAGGAGGGAGCGAGAAGGAGGGAACAAAAAGGAGGGAACGAAAAGGGAAGGGAACGAAAAGAGGAGGGAACAAAAAAGGAGGGAACGAAAAGAGAAAGGAATGAAAAAAGGAGGGAACGAAAAGGAGGGAACGAAAAGAGGAGAGAGAGAAAAGAGGAGGGAGCGAAAAGGAGGGTACAATAAGAGGAGGGAACGAAAAGAGGAGGGGACATGAAAAGAGGAGGGAGCGACAAAAAGGAGGGAGCGAAAAGTAGGGAATGAAAAAGGAGGGAACCAAAAGGATATGACGAAAAGAGGAGGGAGAGACAAAAAGGAGGGAGCAAAAAGGAGGAAATGAAAAGAGGAGGGAGAGAAAAGATAAGGGAGAGAAAAAGGGGGGAGAGAAAAAGGGGGGAGCGAAAAGAGGAGGGAGCAAATAAGAGGAGGGAGAGGAAATTGGGGGAACGAAAGGGAGGGAACGAAAAAGGAGGGAATGACGAAAAGGAGGGAGCGACAAAAAGGAGGCTGCGAAAAGGAGGGACCGATAAAGGAGGATGCAAAAAGGAGGGAATGATGAAAAGGAGGCTGCAAAAAGGAGGGAGCAATAAAGGAGGGAGCAAAAAGGAGGGTACGAAAAGTAGGGAACGAAAAAGGAAGGAACCAAAAGGAGGGAACGCGAAAAGGAGGGAACGTAAAAAGGAGGGTGGACAAAAAAGAGGGGACAGAAAGGAGGGAACGTAAAAAGGAGGGGGCTTACGTGTGGCCCACTTAGTTTACCAACAGTTTTAGAATTTTAACAAAAGGAGATTGTTCAAATTAACAAAGAACATTTCAGGAAAAAAAAAGAGTTGGTCAAACGCAGCCCTGTGTTTGAAGCGGAATGAAAAGCCTCTTGTTTGTATTTTTGAAACGGCAGCAGTGATGTCACATGACTTAGATCTGACTGGTTGTCAAGGATACAGCGCCGAGTCAGGTGACCAGGGAGCAACAAATGTCAGTGAGCACAGGAGTTTTTGTTTTTCATCCATAACACAATCTGGTGCGGAGAAATTCTGAAGCCTCTGCCTTTTTCAGTCTGGGATTGAAACAGGAATTATCAAAAAAAAACAAAAAACACTTTAATACAGGTTTTTAAGAACAACGTTATAATGTTAGAATCTTTGTAGTTAGTCTGTTAGTCTCCCTCCTTTTCGCTCCCTCTTTTTCGTGTTCCCTCCTTTTTGCTCCCTCCTTTTCATATTCCATCCTTTCCATACCCTCCTTTTTCGTTCTGAAGCCTCTGACTTTTCTGTTCTGGGATTGAAATGATAATTATTGAAAAAACATTTTAACTACAAAGATTATAACATTATAACATTGTTCTTAAAAGCTTGTATTTGTCTGTTAGTCTCCTTCCTTTTTGCTCCCTCCTTTTCGCTCCCTCCTTTCCGTACCCTCCTTTTCGTTCTGAAGCCTCTGCCTTTTCTGATCAGGGATTGCAACAGAAATTATCAAAAAAAACACTTTAATACACGTTTTTAAGATCAAAGTTATAATGTTAGAATCTTTGTAGTCAGTCTGTTAGTCTCCCTCCTTTTCGTTCCCTCCTTTTCGCTCCCTCCTTTCCATACCCTCCTTTTTCGTTCTGAAGCCTCTGCCTTTTCTGATCAGGGATTGCAACAGAAATTATCAAAAAAAACACTTTAATACACGTTTTTAAGATCAAAGTTATAATGTTAGAATCTTTGTAGTCAGTCTGTTAGTCTCCCCCCTTTTCGCTCCCTCCTTTTCGCTCCCTCCTTTTCGTGTTCCCTCCTTTTTCGTTCTGAAGCCTCTCCCTTTTCCGGTCAGGGATTGAAACACTTTAATGCACGTTTTTAAGAACAACTTTATAATGTTAGAATCGTTAGTAGTGAGTCTGGTGTTGATTTCAAGACCAAACAGTGAAAGTGCAGCTCATTTGAATCAGTTATTTAAAAATATTTGGGTTAATGTTATTTTGTTGGAAAGTGTTGGAAAGTAACTAAATACGTAAAACACGTACTCTGATTACTAATCTTGAGTAACTGTATTCTGGTACAGTTACTTTTCTAAAAATCTAAGAAGTACGTGGCAGTACTTCATGTAATTCTGGCTTTGGTCTGGACGATATTAGTGAGAAAAAGCAGACACAGCTTTTACAGCGTGTTTGTTTGTGTGACTTTTTGTGTTTTTTGTGTGTTTTTCCTTTTAATTAATGCAAAACAAACAGGGCAACAAAAATAAAGCTGTTTTTAATTATACGTGTAAAAGTATTCGAAGTATTCAGGACGCAGGACTCTGATTGGACCGTGTAACCGAATACGTTATGAAATACTGAAAACCCAAATTAAAATGTGTTGTGTAACTAAATACATTTTCAAAGTATTTTTTTCCATCACTGAAATAAACTAAAAACTAAAACTGAATTGCCTAAATATCACTGTGTGTTCAAACAAAATAAACAGTCTGGAACATTCTCACTGACTCCAACGGATGAATGTTTAAATTGTTTTGTTTAAAATGTGTGAATAATCTATATTTTTTTCGTTTTCATTCAGTAAAACGACCCAGTTTCCATTTAATTTAACTGTACAAGTTTTGAGTGTGACACAAACTCTCACGATGCTTCTACATAACATCTGTATAAAGAATGAAACGGAGGGAGCGAAACGGAGGGAGCCAAAAGGAGGGAGCGAAACGGAGGGAGCGAAACGGAGGAAGCTAAAAGGAAGGAGCGAAATGGAGGGCGCGAAAATGAGGGAGCGAAACAAAGGTGACGAAAAGGAGGGAGCGAAACGGAGGGAGCCAAAAGGAGGGAGCGAAACGGAGGAAGCTAAAAGGAAGGAGCGAAACGGAGGGCGCGAAAATGAGGGAGCGAAACAAAGGTGACGAAAAGGAGGGAGCGAAACGGAGGGAGCCAAAAGGAGGGAGCGTAAATGAGGGAGCGAAACGGAGGAAGCTAAAAGGAAGGAGCGAAACGGAGGGCGCGAAAATGAGGGAGCGAAACGGAGCAAGCTAAAAGGAAGGAGCGAAACGGAGAAAGCTAAATGGATGGAGCAAAAAGGAAGGAGTGAAATGGAGGGAATGAAAAGGAAGGAGCGAAACAGAGGATGCTAAAAGGAAGGCGTGAAACGGAGGAAGCTAAAAGGATGGAACGAAACGGAGGGAGCTAAAAGGAGGGAGCAAAACGGAGGGTGCTGAGGGAGCGAAAATGAGAGAGCCAAACGGAGCAAGCTAAAAGGAAGGAGC
>KN486021.1:6891-28408 GCA_000787095.1 Periophthalmodon schlosseri
AAAAAGGAAAAAAAAAAAAAAAATAAAGAAAAAAAAAAGCTGCCTGGTGGTTGTGTGGTTAAAGCAGCTGTCATGCATTTATATAGGTTTGAACATGAGACAGAGGCCAGACTATCTTGGCCAGACAGAGGCCAGATCCTTGGTTAAATGAGGTCTAATCCACAAATATGTTGACTAAATCAGGACTAAGGCCCAATTTCAAACAAGGGTATCGAAGTGAGAATCATACTTACTTATCTTCCTGTGCCTCTATTGGCACTTAAGGCAGAGAGTTGGCACATAAGGCCTCTGTTGGCACATAAGGCAGAGAGTTTCTTTGGGCCTTCCTTTGCGTTTTTTGTCGGGATCCTGTGGTTTTGTATTCTCATTACATGCCCCCAAAAAATCTAAATCAAAATGAGCCTCATACTAAAATGAAAACATTGCAATAAAGTATTTTTTTTACTAAGTCAACTGGGTCTAAATTAACCTACACTTTTTAAACATTTTGTCCAGAGGAGAAGAGGGACATTGAGACGCCAGAGCCGCAGCGGGAGGAGGAGCCTCAGGTGAAGATCGGGCTTTTGAACGGAGGAAACAGGATCGATTACGTTCTTCAAGAAAAACCCATCGAGAGCTTCAATGAGTATCTGTTTGCTCTACAAAGCCATCTCTGCTACTGGTACGGCCTGGTTTAAACTTAAAATTAATATTGTGACGATCTAATATTAGGACTGCACAATATATCTCAGTTGAACTGAAATCCCAATTTGAGTTGGCCCAATTATGAAATCACAAAGGCTGCAATTATTAAGATTATAAATAATGATAATAAGATAATGTCCTCTTCAAAAAACAAGTCATCCTGTCCTTTTTATAGAAAGATCTTGTTGTACCTGTGCTAGTTTAGACCTCTACAAATCTTTATCGGTTCATATTTCAGTCTTCTCACATTAATGCTCCTGGAGTTGTTTACAATGTGCACTCTGAACAGAATCCAACTTTTTTAACATTTATTGCAAATTTAATCACAATTTGATTTTTTTTGCCAGACTTGTGTAGACTTAAGATCTATTCCCCACCTTCCTTCAGTCAATCCCAAATGATCAATAGTTTAGTTTTAAATCTTTTCTTCTTCATTTTCTTCTTTATTACAGTATTTTCAAATAAGTCAAATCAACCTCACTGTAGTAGGCATATAAATTTTGTGTTTTTAATGTGTTGCAAAATACATTTAAAGTCGAGCCCTACAAAAAACAAATCTTATGTTTTTCCACTTCCTTTTTATCTAGATAGGCTTATTATTTCCATATAAAGAGTAATTTATATAAAAAGAAATTATAACTATTTTACATAGTTCTTTCTTTTTACTTTTGTTGCAGGGAGTCTGAAGACACAGCGCTGCTCATCCTCAAAGAGATCTACAAAACCATGGGCATCCATCCAGAGCCACTCGCACATTAAAACATTGGGACAGAAAACCTTTAACTAGTTTTACTGAAGCTGATCATTTCTTATTTTCTTATTTCTATCCATGTAGTTTATTGTATTAAGGTGAAAAACACACCTGTATAATGCCATTTGTCTTAATTAAGAGACACAAGTAAGCTGGCAGATTTAAACTTTATATGACATTTTATAGATAAATTATAGCAGGAATTGAGTTTAGTGAAATCACGTGAAATAAAATGTTAAATGAACAATAAAGAGCAGAGATGAGAGAGCTTAATGCTGTTGGGTTTATTATGGCCAAAATTCAAAATAAACTTTGCAGTTTTTATGAAATGTTGGACAATGAGTGGAAGACATTTCTCCTGCCAAAAGAGGAGACTATTTACAAGCGCTGGGATGTTTGAAAATGTATTAAATAACAAAGTAAAAATGAGAGAAATAAAGCCTGCTCTATACAAATGTGTCCTTTTTAATCCTAATTTATCCTTTCACAGCCGTTGCAACAGCTGTGCACATCTTTACGCTGAGTTAAAATTACTTGAATTCAAAACATTTATCCAAATAAATGCCGTTTTGACTAGTCATTTGTAAATGTATGTTTTGTATGTCCTTCAAGGTATAATGTCTGACCTACATCTACGGGACTGGGCAATTAATAAAAGTAGAGCCATGTGGTTTGAAGTAGAGTTCAAACTATGGAAGAGGAAATTTGGCTATGTTTGAAAATTATTCATCCATGGAGTAAGATTTTTGTTTTATGTATATGAGGTCAAACTTCCTTGACTAAAATAAAAGGAGAATCAACAAATCTAGAACAAAACCCAATAGACCGAGTCAAAACTACAACAAGAGCCATATTCTGAACTCAAGTCATTTTAACTATCAGAAATCCAGCTTTTACAATGTACAGTTCTTCAGTATTTCCCTTGAAAGGTTCAAGCACCAAATAAAAGCATTAAAAACATGAATAAACAATGGATATTAGCAATATTTACAAGAGCAGCCATAACATTCACTTCTATATTAAAGATTGTAGTGCTGTAAAAAGTTGTATTTTTGTAACACTGGTCAGACCTGAAAGTCAAACATGCGACGGTGAACCAACGTGCTTCAACCGATTGTCACTAAAGAAAGGTCCCTTTTTTTCATCTTTAAAAAAAATAATAAAAAAAACAATTTGAACATTAGGACCACATTAAGAAAAATATATTCAGCTATGAAATATTGGATGTAATACAGAACCTCAATTCAACTGGGTTATTTAGAAATGTGCAATACGATTTATTGTGTTACTTAATACTTAACATGTAACTAGTTTGATTGACTTAATTTTGATTCTATGCCTTGTTCACAAAGAGATGCATTTAGATATATTTTGTATGTTTTGAGCATCTACCTCACCTCAATATTGTATGTGCAAGTTATTGAATAAAAACAAAAAAAAACGTCTTAATAGGGATGCACCGATCCAGCTTTTTCAGATCTAACATTATTATTTAAACTTTAAATGTCTCCAAGTAACTACTGAACAGCTTTGCATGAATAAAAGTTCAAACATTAACAGTTCTGGGCCAACATCACACAGTAAATACAGTAAATAGCCCATCAAAATAAAATCCTAAACAGGATATCAAAGCCAGCAAATTTTTCTGGAATGATGCCAATATCCGACACCACCGTCAGTATCGGTGCATCCCTAATCTTAATTTGATACTTTTCTGGTACATTTAATGCTTACAATTTGTTTTTTTTTTAGTTGACTGGTTCAAAACTAGAGCTTTATCTAGTTAAGAACAAGATCCATGCCAACTTATAGTAAAAAACAACATGCAGCAGTTTTAGGCCCAAAGTTTTACAATGTATAATCTACATTTTCTTACATTGTGCCATTGGACGGTATTCAGGTAGTTGCAACCACTGTCTGCAGAAATTAAAGGTGTACTATGTAACTTTTCTGATGGACAGTCCACCATCTGCTTGTCTCCATGGAGATACTATTGCTTTGCCTGGAAAGTTCCACAGAATGGCATTAAACTCCTCTATCTCCATATAGAGACAAACATGAGATGTCACCAGGTCATGTCTGGAGAAACAAAATCCTCAAAGTAATAAAGGTATTTTTGAGGACTAAAAACACCGCCAACTGAATAAATACTTGTTAGGTAAGTTTAATACCGTAGTGTGTAACATTTCAGGCAAAGTAATATCATCTCCATGGCAGAGGACCTTCTACCAGAAAAGTTACAGAGTCGGTACCACAAATAATGTCTTCACATAGAGGAAAATTCAGTTGTGTAGACAGAACTATTCAGGTTAAAGAGTTGCACAGCTGTAATAAAAAGGTCCAATGTTGTAGCTTTGCGTGATACAAGTTTGATCACACTTATTCCTTATTACATTGTGCCCTTTGACAAAATTTACCAAAACATTTGCTGGTTGGCTGGTCTCTTCTTTACAATTCTGTTCAAGTTTCATGAAGTCTTCAATGAAATGTTCAGGAATGCTCAAGTCCTCCCAGAGGTTAAATATAAAGTTAAAAGATTAGTTAAGCAGCAGAGACTATGAAATAAAATAATATTAAGCATTGTAAAGAACAGTTTGAATGGCTTATGTTGTTCCAAAGTTTAACATCTGTCTCTTCTTTCTCTCGCTCCATCGGGCATTTGTTCATTTGTTGAGCCTCCCAGCAGCGATTTAAATATTAAAACTGTCCCGTTTGATCGTACCATTTTGTGAAGCTTCACATTCATAAATGAACTAGTTTTGGTACATTCATTTGTCTCCGATGTGCAGTGAAATGCAGTGGGCTTCATGTAAACAGGCTCGGTCCTCGATGCTTTACACTGCAAAAATAATTATGGTCACACTTTATTTTAAACCACACTGTACCTACCTCATTAGGTACAATGTCATGCCCTATGCCAACATGTAATATGTATTTAGTATTTTATAGCATTGTATTTTATACTGTATATTTAGGGGATCAGGCTGCTTATTACAGGTTGTGTGTTACATTGCTGGTATAATGCATCAATTGTATTTTAAAATTAAGTGTTGCCATAATGTTAATATGACTTGAATCCAGAAGATTAAGGTCACATATTATGCTAATTTGACTTTTAATCATATTGTTTGCTCAACAGGAACCTAAAAATGTGTTTGATTTCGCACACTTTTTAATAAACTTGCATGCTAACAGTATTTGGGAAAAGGCCTGAAATATGCATAATATGTGATCATTAATCTTGAATTGAGTAGTTTTTAATTCATTCATTTATCAATTAAGATTTAATTAATTATGCTTATTAGCCCTAGGTTATTTTACTTGAAATGTATTTCATACTTCATGTTGAAATGCAAATATATCAAAACTGTGAGTCAACCCAGAACTAAACCTGGATTAGACTAGGACCAACCCATGTCCACATCAGGACTAAACTTGTCTGAAACCAATTTACAAGCCAAAATATAATCAATACTACTCAAATTAAGCTTTTTATATCCTGAATTCAAGTACCTCCTGTAGATACTAGTTTTTGCAGTGTAGTTCTCGTTTCTCATCTCAGTCCTCCCTCTTGCTCTGTGTCTTGAAAGCCTGTTTACGGAGGTGGGCTTCTATCTCCTCTCTGAACACGAGCATGCCCAGGTGGGGGTGAGAGGCCTCGTTCATAGCTTTGGACTGGATGCACATGCGGTACTGTTCTGGGGTCAGCTCGTCAGCGCACTGCTTCTCGTGCCAAAGGTGAAAGAGGCTGGAGACCGGAGCTCGCACCACGATCACGTCACTGCGCAGGTACTTCTTATACAAATGTACGTCCTCCACGCCCCAGCCTTTAACATCCAGGTCAAAGCCACCTGCAAAATGCGACAAATAAGACGTTACAACAGAGTATGAGACAACCAGAGACCCTAGTGGTATGTCAGCACTTGGTATTATTTGTTGCTGACCGAAGCGTAAACAGTAGTGTATTTAAAGGCCTGTACCTGATTTCAAACCATGAGTTAGGGACATCTGTGTTTTAGTTTGAACTGTTAGATCCGCCCACTTACCGGTAGTACTTTGCACCATGACACAGAAATAACTGTCTGAGATAGTGTCATGCAGTTGTTTCCTTATAGTTCTCCATTTTCTGCCTTCTATTTGCTTTTCTGTTCTCTTGAAATTGCACCATGACCGAGAATCAAGTGTCTGGGAAAGTTTCCGGCAGTTGGTTTCCCATGATTCTTAGTAACAAAATGCTTGATTAGATTAAAAAAGTTGAACCTGTCAGTAGCATCTTTACTACTTGAGAAAGTGCTATGTAAAATGAATAGGTTATATTTTACAGTCTCAATTTCTTTCTTATTTAGTGGCTTTAATTAAACAATGCATGATGTAAAGACCATTTATCTGAATCAGTTTAAACCAGGTACAGGCCTTTTAATTTATCATCAGTATTTGAATGTGCTTCAGTGTGCTTTAGTGTAATAATTATATCACTATTAAATATTTACTTTTCAATTATGATTCTGCACATTATTTAAACAATATAATGAATAATAATTAAATAAAAGTAATACGAGTTTCTTGTTAAATTCTTGCATTTTATATTTACAGTTTATTCTTAATTTTTATTTGAGAAAAAAGTGCAGAAGAATTTGAATGATAACCAAAAGCAAAGTAAAGCAGGAAAACCACATGTTCCTGTTACCGCAGCGTTTAGTCAATGAAGCGGGAATGAAACACTGTAGTGTGTGTGTTTTTCCAGTGTGGTATTTTAAAGTGCTTTTAAGGTATTTCGGTTTGTGGCTTAGTAATGTGTATGCTAATCTCATCAGTTAAATCTCACTTTTTATATGTGTTCTTTGTTCAGATTAAGACCAAAACAAGAATTCAAGTGGCCTCTGATATATATATATATATATTTATGCAGGATTTGTATATTTTTTTAATTCAATACAAATTGCTTGAAATTTGTATTGCCCAAATACTGAACAGCTAAAACTTACCTATATTTAAGAAATCTGAGCGGTACTGACAGGTCATGCCAAAACCAAAGTCTCTCCAAAATCCAGCATCTTTTTTATGAATCTATAAAGAAAACGTTTAAATAAAAGTTAATCAGCCGTTTGACATAAAGACACAAGAACACCGTTTAATCAGTACTGATTTTCTTACCAGCTGCAGTTCGATGGGTGGAGCCAGCTCCAAGTTTCCATAGACTATAGCAGGATTATACAGGCTAAAAACCACTGGATAAAACACCTTTTTATCTGCACAGATCAGAGGACATGACAACATTAAATAAACCAAAACAAAACCCCACAAAATATACACAGATATAGAGCTCTCCACTAATATTGGGATCCTTCATAACAGTTGCAAATATAACTAAGATGGTTATAATTGTTTGTGTGTCCTTCTTGTCATTTTAATAATTGTTAATTTAATAATTTGAGAAAAAAAGTTTAAAAAAAATTAAAATGTTTAAGTTATATAGAGTATACTAGGGTTGTCAAAAGTATCAAAAATCTGATACTAATCGATACTTAAACTAGTACTGAAACTAGATACTCATTTTAGCAGGTATCAATACTAAAAACGTCTAGTACTGAAATAGATACTCATTTTAGCAGGTATCGATACAAAAAAAGGCACATCCACAGGACAGAAATGAACCTTTCCTGAAACGCTTTAAACTGATCTTGAGCGGTATCAGAACAAGTATATGACTATTATTTAATGCTGAAAATGACATTCTATTGTCTAAATAAAGAGCGTTTTTTTTCCATCGTGGTATCGGAATCAGTATTGCGTATCGAGTCTTAGCATCGAAATCGAGTTTAGTCTCATGACAAGACTACAGTTTACATGTACCGGTAATTATCTCATCATCAGTGGTTCCAATGACTCAACATTCTCCATGAATCACTGGCTGTGGTTACGTCCTCACTGTAAAACCGATCATTATCAGATTTTGAGATTATAAAAATGACATATAAATTGCAAATATGATCATGGTCCCTTTGATTACTCAGATTTTGTGGTTTGCATGTCCTTTTGATCATCTTAAATATCCAGATATCAGATAATCAGATTTCTGTGTGCATGTAAACACTGCCACTGCTATGCAGTGGGTTAGTTGTGTTACCAACATTTTATAGTAATGTTAGGATAAATAAATGTGCTAGCTATTTTGTATAACCACTACCGTCATTATTGTACCAAGGTCATGTGAAGATAAGGACTGTGATCACAGATGTGAGACTAATAGAGATATTTCAAGACAATACATGGTATTCCAATCTATCTAATGGTAAACTAACTAAATAGGACAAGAACTACTGATAGTGATGATGTCATGATTTGTTACCCAGACACAGTCTGATTGGACTGTGCAACGTGCCAAGAGGCCTGGCTGGCTGTGCACCAACGAAGAGGCGCTAAGTCTAAACCATGGTAGCCACCCACTGGCTGGCTTGCACCAACGAAGAGGCGCTAAGTCTAAACCATGGTAGCCACCCACTATAGTTTATGTAAAAACTTATTACACAGGGGAAACTTAAAAGGCTCTGCATGGGAATGTCAACACAGACTCCTTGTAGAAGTATTGCTGAAGTATTTGATTAAGTAAATTCTCTGGACTTTCTGTTTCAAGTGTATTCTTTATCTAAGCAGAAACGAACATGAGAGGAAAAGGCTGTTTTCCTCAACAGTAAATGTATCCTTTTTTATAATTTTTATTATCATTATTTTAATTTGAAATTTATATTTTATTTTCATCTTTTTTCTGATCTTATCTTTTACTGAATCCATTTTTAATGACCAATTTCTCTACTACGATCTAATCGGCACATATTTGATCAGAGGGGCCTATATTATCAGAGGGCACTGTAACTGTAATGGAGGTTTGGACCCACTAGGAGCAGTGTTGAGGCGACAGGTGTTGAGGAAGTCTGCGTTAAAGTGGATGTCGACGTCACAGAAGAACATGAGCACATCTCCTTTGGTCCAGGCGTGAGCCCCGATGTCCAGACCGCGGCCCCGAGAAAACTCCTCCTCCACCGGGATCAGGCTGTAGTTCGAGAAGCCCTCCTCCCTAAACACAAATATTAAACAAATATAATAATAAATAACACTAAGACATGATGCATCATATATAAAAAACTAAACTTGATGCTATGAATGTTGACAATATCACATTCAAGAGTTAGTTCAAGAGTCATAGTGAGAGTCTGTGGAAAGAGCAGTCCCATTCATTCAAATGTTTATCTGGGCCCTGGTCACAGCTGCAGCAGTCGGAGCACTGAGGCCCAGAACTCTCAAGAGATGAATGATTTGGAAAAAAATATCTAATTGTGAATTTTCTGAAAGCATTGTGGCCACTGCTTGTTACTCATGTTCTTTAACCAAATCAAATTTCCGACATAAATAAAAATCACTCGTGAACAGTGAGGGATGGATAAAAATCACTAGACATCAATGGAAAAAACTAGGCTATTCTCTTCATTTGAGGTATAGTTGCCTAAAAGTGGGACCAAGGGGACATTTAAATCAGATATTGCTGCTTTGAAAATATTACTGTGGCATCTAAGACTGATACATTAACCACAAACATAAAAGCTTCAGACAGCATTTAAGAGAGAGACAAACCGTGATAGTTTTTCCAGAGAGGACCTGACCTCCGCGAGCCCGTCCTGCCCAAAGTAAACGACAGTGAGGTACACTCTCCGGTCCTGCTGGATACACACCTCCCTGAAACACAACAGTTAAAGAGTTTAGACGCAATAAGAGAGAAAGTGGACATGGGGCATTTAGTCATTTGTTTATTCATGTTAATGGGACAGTAAAAGAGGTGGGATGAGGTGAAATTTCCACGAGACGAGACAAGATACGAGATTTTGACATAATTTATTTAAGTAAACTGTGCGATCAAGTTCAGTATTCAGTACAGTATTGGCCTCACCATTTTGTATTTACTGTATTTAATATTTTTTGCGATTGTAGCACTGCTTTTTGGAACTACAGCTTCTCAAGAAATGTAACTCACCAGCACTTAGCCCCTTTTATGTCCAATTCAAATGTAAACACAGAGAAAAAAATCTCACAAGATAATTTTTCTTCATGTGTGCACAAGTTTTATTTATTTATTTATTAACCTTTATTTAATCAGGTGAAAAAAACCACAACATTGTGATTGAAATCTTTTTTATGAGCGTGACTTAGGATCTTGTGGAAATTTAGTTTTGCGAGATCTTGTGGCATGAGATCTTGTCCCATCCCTTTAGATTCATTTATTATAATGGGACCGTTATAATAGGAGGATTTTGATTTATTTGGGGATTTCAGAATGATAAAAAATGTTGCTACAGCGATTAACAAATTAAAAGAAAATATTATATCTTTTGAATGTAAAACTGTCTGAAGCTGAAACCCATGAATACTTTGAATGAAATGAATGAAATGAATGAAATGAATGAAATGAATGAAATGAATGAATCAGTTTTGGTCACATGTTTCCTTTAACGGAATATTATTATATCATAACTAAATGTAAACCATTTTGAGGTCAAATTGATGACATTTAAAAAATATAGAGAGAGAATCAGACTGTTCTCCACTGAGATGAGACACCCTGTGGTATTTTGAATGAGCAATATCTTGTCTCATCCCTAATGGGCAAACCAAGTGCTTTAATGCCAAAAGCCAGTCTCCATTTCAAAACCAAAAATAATTAGGAAGTCCACGGGGCTGCGGAAATCTTATGAAAGAAATGGGAAACATGAGTAACATTTTGGAAATAGATGCATTTTTGTTGTAAATGTGTTGTGGTACTTTGGGATACAAGTCAAAAGTATGTATGCCCCAAATACATTAAAAACTATGATAGATTTTATTATTTGTATCCTTTTGAATGATATGAAGTAGCTAAATCAATTACTGAATTTTGTATGTCAACAATATGGAAACTACTTAACTGTGTGCAATCTTTTCTCAAGAAACAGGTTTTGTCTTTTTGAAATGCAAACCCAACACCAGCATAATAGGCAATCCTCCAGGTTTCCCCAGCAACATGGAATAATGGGTCAAATGCAGAGGACACATTTCAGCATGGGGACAATAAAGTGTACTTTAAAGTGTTGCCACAATACTAAACCACTATTTCACTACGACTATTTCAAACTTGATTTCGAAGGAATAGACTCGATACTTAATACCGATTCCAATACCATGATGATTGTAAAAAACACATTAAATCATAGTACTTTCTTTTATATTGCCATGTGGCCTTATATCTGTGTAATCCCTCAGTCCATAGGGGTCCATGGGCGTATACTAGTCTATGTGGTCTTATACTTGTTCTGATTCCGCTCAAGATCATTCTAAAGCTATTCAGAAAAGGTTCATTTCTGTCCTGCGAATGTGACTTTTTTAGTATCGATACTTGTTCAAATGAGTTTTGATAAGAGTTTTAATAGCAATTAGTGTCAGATTTTTGATAATCCTAGTACCTTGGCCCAATTAATACATTTTCATCCATGTATATTTTATTCATTAAAATGGAATTTGAATCAAGTTTGGAGAAAAAGAACATGTGACACTTATAATACCAAGTTTTGTCTAAACTGAGCTTTGTTGCTTTACTGTAGTTTCTGCCAACAAGCATTACTTTTACTGTTGTTGTGTGTTAAAATAAACATGTTGTAACAGTGCTCTGTAAACTGACTCACCTGAAGTTATTTAAAAACTGTGTGAATGTCTCGACTCGTCCCGACAGAGGTACAATAATGTTTATGATGATTCCCGAAGTGTCCACAGACGTGCTCCTCACTTTCATCAAAGGACCAAACGGACGAAACAAGGTCACGTGACGAAAACTATTTGAATCTTCTTTGGCGAAAAACAGTTCATATAGACTGCCCTTGTCCCGCTCCGTCCGATACAGCCCTGAGACAGACAGAGGGGTCATGTGATCTAATGAAATGGAAAATAAACTTGAAAACAAAAAAAGACTTGGGTAATATATCATCTACAAGACAATAGTGAAATTGCTGCTTTAAATATATGCAACATTTGAATATTGAATATACTGTTTAAAAAGAAAAAAATCCAAAAGCTGCAAAAGAGCTGATTTAGAGTATAAAATGATAGTTCTCAATTTTTGTGGTTTCACATTTGTGTAATGCAAGACATTTAAAAGCAAATTTCAGCACATTTCTGATGGATTGCAAAATCACCTTATATTTATCAACTGATATCATATTCATTTTTTATATGAATATGACACATTTTATCAGTTGATAGGGACAGTACATACTACTTCATGAAACAATTCTGCAAGAAATTAACCTTTTGTTGGTACAGGGCCTGGAGCTTAATGTAAAACGTTTTGTTCTGGAATTAGTATAGTGTAGATAACTTTTAAAATTGAATACAGTGTTTATATGGCAAGACAAATCCCAAAGAATAAATCCCAATAAAATAAAAATATCATTTTGAATTAGCAAACTATAATATATTTTTTCAAAAGTAAAGTAAATGTAAAATTATCCTGTCTCCATGGAGTTTTATTATGTATAAAATCTGCTAACCCTAAACTTTAGAGCTCTGAAATGCATGAAATTCTTGTATTAGTTTAGCTATTAATATTTTAGTACTCCTGGGTGTGTTTAAATGTGCACTAAACTGAATCCTCACAATACTGTCAAAACTTTGCAATTCCATATTTTACAACCCTATACATAAAATGTGTAGAAGTAGTAGTTGATAATTCTGTTGATAATTATTTGCATTATAAATGATATCTTAACAATTAAACACTTCAAATCACTTGTGCCACAATTGCTGGGTTTCAGATTACATCATAACATCCTACAGGCTAACAGTATTTAATACAGATTGGGTGCAGCTAAAATTAATGTTTTTAAAATACAGATCTTTGTTGTAATATAGTGAGTTTTTGAGTCTGGTCACTAATAGAAATGATCAAGTTCAACATTTGTGATTTCACCTTTGAGACAATCATTGAGTATAATGTAATATATTACCTTCAGTGAAATGTGCCTCTGTGTACAGCTGCCTCTGCATGGGTCCTTCCTCCTCCGCTCCATCCTCTTCATCAGGGTTATTGATGATGTCCAGCGCGGCCTCGATCACCTCCACCAACTCGTCCCTGCGGTCCTTCCTCACGGGCTTCTCTTCTGGGTGCCGTGTTAACCCCATCTCCAACTGATAAACCTTAGACGACGTAAAGCTCTCAAATGGGACCAATGCATATTCACTGGCCAGTCTTGCCCCTGTGTTAACTTCAGCTTTGTCGATTTGAGAGTGTAAGTATTCTAAAAGATCACTAGGTTCTTGGTCTTTAGTTTCGGTTAACCCTTGCACCACAGGAACCTCCTTTTTATCCTGTAACATTTTTAACTTTTCACTCATTTCTTGCAGTTCTTGCTTGAGCTGTGCGATTTGTCGTTTTAAGCTTGCAGCGCGGTTCAGATGACGTTCCTCTTGTTCCTGGAGTAATGCCTGGTAGTATTCCCGTCCGTACTGATCCACTCCGGGAGCAGAGAGGTTGAGGTCTGTCGGAGGGGTGCATTCGAGCAGATAGGCAAACAGTAGGAGAACCAGGAGCAGGCAGAGGCCCAGGAAAAGCCACCGGACGCGGCCGTGGAGCTGCAACCCGCGCCTGGGCATAGCTACGGCGGCTAAGGCTCACCAGTCTGCATGGTCCTCCAACGACTTCTCATAGACAGTCACATCACTACAAACATGCTCCCAATGCAATTAGGAACAGAGTCTCAACCATTTATCCATATTTGTTTAAGAGTTATCCATGAGTATGTCTATTGCTTTGGTGATGGAAGGGCATCCTGTGTCTTTTGAAATGTGTCAGAGAAAAATCCATGCAGTAGTCACCTGGTAACAAAAAATATTGTTAATAACTAAATCTTATGTGAATGTTTAATGCTGCAATAATAACCTCTACAAACATGTTCTGAAATTCATGGGATTCTTCTATTAGTTCATCAGTCCATATTTTAGTCTTCTCTCACATGTTAATGCTGCTGGAGTATTTTTACAACGTGCACTTGACTAAATTAAAAAAACAACTTCCATGTTATAGCAAAAGAAATATTTATTCTGTCAAGTGGACAGAAGTTTTAGAGTGAAGACGTTTCACCGCTCATTCAAGTGACTTCTTCAGTTCTGGTCAGATTGCTGCTAGACACGGCCTTATATGTATCGCTAGGGAGGAGCTAACTACACTGAAACTAACACACCTATTTGTTTACAGTTTCTGTTTGTTCTATTAAACACACTAAGTGCAAACTGTGCTTGAGTCATATTTTGCATAATTTACTTCACATATTAATGCTGTGGATCCGAACATCAAGTTCACACAGGAAGAGGTCAAGCAGAACAAATTGGCCTTCTTAGATTGTACAGTAAGTATAGAATAGGACTGGCAACTCCAGGCAGAAGTCTTCAGGATGCCCACACACACCGACCAATACCTGCTTTTCGATCCACTGCAGCACAAATTAAGAGTATTTGAACACTACAACACAGGGCTCAAGTGGTTCCTAAAAGCACAGAGGGAGAAGTGAAAGAAGAACTGCTTGTGAATATCCAAAATGGGCCTTCAATAGATCTAAGAGAGCTAAAAAACAGGACAACAAAGAATCAGAACCTAGGAGAAAGGTGTAACTATTCCCTACATAGCTGGTGTGTCTGAAAAGCTTCAGAGGATTTTCAGACAGCATGAAATCATGGTCTATTTCAAACCAACAAACACTTTAAAACAGAAACTGGTTCACCCAAAGGACAAAACCCCGAGCCACAAACAAAGCAAAGTGGTCTACTCCATTCAGTGTAGTGAAGACTGCAGTGAGTGTTATATTGGAGAAACAAAACAGCCACTCCATAAGAGAATGTACCAACACCGTCGCGACAGCAGCTCAGGACCCCAGTCTTCTGTACATCTCCATCTTAAAGTCACTAGCCACTACTTTGAAGATAGTGAAGCACAGATCTTAGCCAAAGAAAATAAATGGTTTGAGAGGGGAGTTAAAGAGGAAATTTTTGTGAGGAAAGACAAATCCATCTTTTGAATTTATCTCCTATTTATAACTCCATCCTCAGACCATTATGGGCCTAAACAATTATGCAAAATATGACTCAAACATAGTTCACACTTAGTGTAGCTCAATAGACCTAGCTAACAAACAGAAACTATAAACAAATAGGTGTGTTAGTTTCAGTGTAGTTAGCTCCTCCCTTCAGATATAAGGCAGTGTCCACCAGCAATCTGACCAGAACTGAAGAAGTCGCTTGCATGAGCGGTGAAACGTCTTCACTCTAAAACTTTTGTCCAGTTGACACAGTTGAATTTTTCTTTTGCTATTGGGCAAACCTAAATGACTGAGGGATTACACAACTTCCATGTTAAGTAATGAGAATCATACAAATAACAGAGGACCATAACATTATTGTGGTACATTTATTTAGTCAACTTACACCATGGATATTCAGAGACCTATAACTTAGCAAAATAAGGTACATTCCTATTAAAAAAGTTAATCATCTAATCTCTGTTTGTTGCATAATCAAATAAGATAACATGACCTGGGCTTAAATCACAACAGCCACATCCAAAATAAACAATAGAAAGTTAACTTAATTTTAAGTAATGTGGGGAATTATTTGTACTTAAATTAAACAATTAATGAGTTACACCAATTAGATTAAAAGGACAGTTAGAAATTAGATACAGTTGAAGAGCCCTCCTGTTAGCACTGAAGCTAAAACTACAGTAACATTTTAGGAGTATACTTCCTGTTAAAATAATTGCCTTCAAAATAAAAGCACTATTTTTTTTCATAGAGGAACACAATATTTTCAGTTTCAAAGGGTTTCAGTCTTGATCATTTTCACAATATCAAGGACTTAATAACTAAGGACTAACAAATGAATCACTATGGGTCTAATACCAAAAAAACTACAGTCAATATCATATCTCATTCTATAGACTTGAACAGGCTAAATGTAACTGAGCACAAAAATGGGTCAGGTATTTGCCCATCAACCAGATAATCAATGGTTTGAATGTTGAGTTTGTACTGTTGTTGTGTCATTGGGCAAGGCACTTCACATGTATTGCCCATTCCAGTAACATTATATGGTTTGTTGCAACAGGAAGGGCATCTGGCTTAAAACCTGCCGAATCACCAAGTAGCTGTTTTCCCCAAACTTAAAGGTGCGCTATGTAACTTTCCTATGGAAGGTCGACCTCCTGCTTGTCTCCATGGAGATGTTACTGCTTTCCTTACAGTATGCTATTAATCTATCTTCAAGTATTTTGTAGCAATAAATATACATGCATACTGTGTAATCTGTATGTGTATGATGTCATGTGTATAATTACATATTGTGAAACATTCCAGGTAAAGCAATAATATCTCCTTGAAAACAGCACGTGGCACCCCCCCACCAGAAAAGGTGCATACACCTTTAAAGTGCGGCTGAACAGTTAGCTATTTTGCTGTATTTCAGATTGACACAACAAATATCTATGTAAATTGTGAAGACACATTCGGCTGTGGCATTTAAACTTAAATGTATTATGCTTTATTATTAATCGTAGCTAATGAGATCTTGTCTGTATTGAGCCCTTTAAACCACTTTAAAGGTGACATTTCCACAGCACTTTTAAAGGTCGGCTCTCACGTCGTGCAGAGGAGGTATTTCAGCTTGTGTCAGCTGGGCTCTGTGTAAATCAGAGGCAAAGGTGTAATTAAAACCAGTAGGGATCCAGGAGCTGTGAGCAGGCATTTATGACCTAAAGCTAAACATATTTAAACAACTACTGAAGAGGAACAAACCGGAAAAGTGCTGCTGAAGTAGCAGATATGTTTGTGGTGCAAATGTTTTCTAGTAGAGTGGCACAGTATCTTTCAAAACTTGAGTAGGTGTGAAATTATCAAATCACAAAGACTGTAGTTATTTAGGTAATAGAATGTCCAGTGTAACCAACAACACATCATGTCTTTTGATTAAAAAAAATGCATTTTAGTATTTAGACCTCTACAAACATGTTTTGAATGCATGGGATTCTTGTATTAGTTATCAGTTCAAGTCTTCTCTCAAATGTTAATTCTCCTGGAGTTGTTTACAATGAGCACTCTCAACAGAAACTTTGTAAACATATTGCAAATCAAATCCCAACACAATACTTGTTATAAAAATAGATTAGTCAGTTATTATTATTATTTTTTTATTGCATCCCTATTTTCTAATGTGGCTTGTTTTTGGATCCCGCAAGTAGGTTAAGAAGTTTTTTTAATGTTTATGTTTGTCTTATTTAAAATTACTGTGTGGGTGTAATAACCACAATCATTTGAACAGTTTTGAATTTTATGACAGCACTTCAAGATTGTTCTCTATTTGTTAGTCCATCTCACACTTGAGTGACAACTGCTGTAGCTACATTTGAAAAGGTCGTTACTCTGCAGAACATCATCCTGATAAAATATTGACAATAAATATTGAATTTCACCTCTCATTCAAGAGGCTTTATCAATTCAGTTAACAACCTTTTGAAACTCTTAGATAGCCTAGGGATTACACCAACACTCCCATAAAATAAAATGTGTGAGGGCTGACCACTGATCATCTTTATTACAGGGTCTATGTAGGCTTTTTAAGTATTGCTATGACACTGTATGAACTACTTATTTGTAATTGTAGCATCCAAAGTTTTGAGTATGCTATATAAACTTATCATTTGCAAATCAGTTTTAACTTTAAGGTGTAGGGTTATAACTTTAAAACTGCAACATGACAGCCAAAAAGTACAGAGGGATCACCAAATAGATTGTTAGTGCAAATATCACGCCTATTTGATTGCTAAATCGTGTCTAGACTTTGTAACGTGCAAACAAACTAAACTAAGAGCTTACATGCATTTTATGGGTGTGTGACCGTTCCACAAAAGTCATTTATAGAGCATGTATAACACATTAAATATTGTGCTCGGATTCATTTTTAGGAACGCACTTTCCTAAAATATCTTAAATCAGCGGTTATCTTTTATACTGAAACTAGTCTCGGGAATTAACGGAGATTTGAGGCTAACTTAGCACCACCCTCCGCAGCACCGCTAGATTTCACCCTTTTATCGTCTATTAAAGATGCTACATAAATGTTGTACGATTTTACATATGCTACTCACTTGTTTTGTTCGGTCTCCATCCAGGTACGTGGTAAAAATAAAAGATTTAGGTGTAAAATCCCTCAGTGGCGGCCGGACAGTGAAACAAATGATGCCACGGAGCAGTGAAAAGAGTGGGTCTAGTCCACTTCCGCTAAACGGCGTCCAATGAGAGCGTTGCTATGGCAATGACGTCGCCGAGCACGTTGTTACGCCTCTGTAATTTATCTCTAATAAGCCATTAATCATGTTTGTTCTGTACTGTGTGAAAGATTTGAACAGGGTGTAACAGAAGATAACGCATTTTAAAAGGGATTTATAATGACACGACCTACTCACTCATGAAATTTACATGAGAAAAACATGCTTTAACTCGCGTCAATAGACCACACACACACACCCTGAATTAATGATCAAAGAGAACCAATAAAACTGCAGTATGTCAACTAACATGTCAGGACTAAAAAGAAAGCAAACAGCCAAATGTTTTGTTTAACAGTCTAACAGAAACATTTTGAACAAGTTTGTCATAGGCCTATTCATGGGTTTTGCTTCCTGTTGTGGCATGTGACATGTTGAGGACTTTTCACCATTCAAAATATATAATATTTGTTTTTCAATTCTTAATTGCTATGGCAACAGACAGTTATTTCAGTCATTCTGAAACTAAGTGCAGGCCTAAGGTGTTAAACTTGCAACACTTGCAAAAGGAAGTAATTCACAAATGCAAAATCTCTCACAAGGAACCTTTGCCTACATGCCAAGGGTAACCTAAAATGATCAATTTAAATGGTAGGCTAGATTGTGCTTTACATACTACTGTTTAAGAAATGCAGAAAGCAAAACAATATTTAGCCTACACCAGAAAGTTCTTATGGCCCACATGTAAAACATATAGGCCTACTTATAGCACATGTATGTATATACACGCTCATGATCCTAAAATAGTATAGGGATAGTATGTTTGAACTAATTTAAGAGTAGCAGAATGGACATATTAACTAGAAAGCCATAATTATAGAGAGCATATAGAAAACATTGGCTACTTATGTAACCCTCAGTTTAGGTTGGCTGACTCTATCGTTAGACCAGTCACACCTTTATGCACAGACAGTTTGAGAGGAGCTGTCTCTGTAGTTTGTGGTATCTCTTATCTCAGTAGATGTGACAAAAACAACAGACATCCTGTTTGTTTTTTCTAAAATCACAAATCATCATTTATTACCTCTTTAGTTCAAATTCTAAATGGTTGTTGCTTTAATGGCGTGTTCACATTTGTACAATCTTCATATCAAAATTGGGACTAAACTGGGACTCAACCTGGAACTAAACTTGGCCTACAACAGGACCCAACCACATCAACATTAAAACTCAAACAGCCCAAATCAGGACCAAACCAGAACAACTGTGAATGCACCATTAATCACCAAAGAAACAAGGGCCTATGGGCACTGGGCATATGATGGTAGAGACCCAAAAGTGACTTTGATGAGTAGCTAATACAATACAAATGCACTTTTTACCTGAAAGGTTGGCTAATCAATCTATAGCGGCATTACTGGTAAAAATGTTGGTACAGACGTCAAAGTGACTTTCGACTGTTGAGAAGCTGTATTATACAATGAAAATGCTGTATTACGAAGGTTGGCTATTCAATCTCTGCTAGTGGAATTACTGCACTTGTGTCTTTGCGGAAGGTGTGACTGTAAGGTGTGATTGGTGGGGACTGGAGAGGCCAATGGCACAGAATGGCAGCCACATTTCTGCCAGGGGGCAACTATGGTCACATATCTTAGCACCTTTTTATTGAGAGGGAAAATAATAAGGGGATTATATAAACCTTTATAATACATACAAATGAAGTCCCACTTTATCTTCTGTATGTTTGCACTTATCATTGGTGCTGAAAAAATATGGTACAGAAAAGCACTGTATGTTTTCTCTTTTGTATTACTAAAGGAAAATACAAGACATTAATTTTACTGTTTATTTAATAACTGTAACATAACCAAATATTCTCAACATAACAATGATACACACAGTAGTTTACATGACCTGACTTTTTACACAAAGTTTGCCAAATACAGACAGTGGATCTACATTACGCCTCATGACTTTACAATGGACTCACTTGTTGATATTGTCACATAAAAAAGAGCTAAATTAACCAGTACAGTCGGTTTCTGAACATGTTTATCTTTGGCAAAAACTGTTGAGAGGCGGGAACACAAATCTGACATCAGCAACACAGTATAAACTTTACATTTTTGGACATTTTACTCATGTCCGCTCAATCTTAGGTGATGGTAAAGACGTCCCTTATGTATTATTCCTGGGCTGGACAAGGTCTTCATTCAGGGACATGTGTTTATCATGGTGGGTTATTGTCGAAGCAGCACAGGCACTTTGAAAGACACGGACATACAATCTGGTACAATATCATGCATGATACAACTCAGCCGTCTTTGAGGTAATACTGAAAGTGCATATGACAGGTTAGACTATTCATTTTGCTAACAGTTAACATTATTACATTAAAGATTTTCTAGAAATCTTGCCCTTTTTCCTGGTTTGACAATCTGGGCAAAGTTTATCATTTTTATATTCCTGGTTGGACATGGTTAGCAGGTGTGACGTAAGTAGGTAATTATATAACTGCTACCTAGCAACCATTCAGTAAACTAGGGCCAAAAACATGTTTAATTTACACAATGGTTATGATTTGACAAACAGAAATATATCACAATGCCTTAATTTAGTCAAAAAGGGGGGGAAGGGTTTAAACTGTCAGAAAAATGTCTTTCTTATGAGTAAATTGTTCCTGCATTTTGGATGGAAGTGTATTTATGACATAGATAAGAGGGATTCATTTTTACAACTCTGCACTACTTCCTGTAATTTTTAACTTTTATTTTTCAACATTTCTTCACAAACTACCACTTGACTGATGTAAAACTATGATGAATATAAGTAATAATTAGAAAAACATGAAAACCTGTCATATGCACTTGACTTAAACATAGTGAAAAAAGCTTGGTCTATGTCCATGAGCCAACCTTTTGCAGCAAAACAGATCCCAGTTTTAAAATACCCGTGCAACAGAAATGAAGGGAACCAACTTTAGCTTCATCAGATTGTAATATATATTTACAGTCTTATAGAAATATACACATCTAGTACTGATTAGTCACTTGATTTGTCTGGTTGCCTTTAGCTATCGCACGTCTCCACAGGTTTTGGGGGTGAGGGCAAAGCCATCCAGTTTGCATATACACTATCATTGGCATATCTTGTAAAGAGCGGATTAGAGGCATCGTGTCTGCTGAGCGGCACCGGGCTCTTCTCGGGCCAGTTGGGGTAAGACATGCCTAAAAACGAGAACATATCATTTTTCGGCGCTCAGTGACAGATAAACAGCGTGCACACAGTAAGGCTTTTCAACTCAACTCTGACAGGAGAAAGAGGCTGTTGCAGAAAATATTAAAATAAATAAAGCTTTGGCAGTGTCTATATTGTGTTATATTGTTATGTGATTAATTTAATATTGTATTTCAAGCAAATTAGCAAAACATGAACTCATATCTTAGTTGGATTATTTGAAAAAGGGACCCTATTGTTGGGACCCAGGTGTTCACTAGCTTTACAGTTTTATTGTTAATATGTTTTTGATTAGTTAACCCATTATAGTAAAGCATTTTGTAAGTATTGTAAGTTTATTTATATAGCACTTTTCATAGACCATAGTCACAAAATGCTTCACAGACTACAATGTACTCTGTGAAGCGTATATTTGTGCATAATATTTTTCTAATATAATAACAATTGACAGATTGTCTATATAACAATCATAGCTTGAGCTGTTGGTATTATTGGCAACCATTTTTAGCAATGCATAA
>KN486023.1:21863-41123 GCA_000787095.1 Periophthalmodon schlosseri
AAAAGGGACATAATAAAAAACAAAAAGAAAAACAAACATTGGTTCATAATTAAATATTACAGGCATAGAAAACCAATGAACCGGCAAAATGATCAAAAGCCAGTATATACCAGTCCCCAAATTTATAAAATGATAAATGAATAGGATTGCAACTATACACATTTCCAGCAAACAACCTGTTGAGCATCACTGTGCAAAAAGAAAATTTACTCTGACTAACTCAGGACAGAAAAAAGGCATCCAAGAACATAGTTTTTTTTTGCGCAAACTATGTGATTGTAAAAAAAAAAAAGAACAGAGGTTGTTCTTTTTTTACACTCTCTGCTTCCACCTACCTTACACCAAGAGAGGTGGCAACACAGAAACTGCAAAACTACACACTTAAAAATGCAGTGCTGGTACTTTTATATTTTATACTTATATCATAGTAACATTTTTTACAGTGTTTTTAAAGGCGCAACACTAAAAATAACAAAAATCAAACATTAAAATGTTGTACCATCTTGTGGGCTTTGGGCTTCTTCCCCAGCTGTGCTGTCTTCAATGCAGGTGGGGAGCTCTCCTTTGTTGCCACATAAACGAATTGGTGACCTTTGAAGCACTGCCTTAAGCTCTGGAAAAAATGAGTTCTCAAAACAATTAGTTGTACAATAATCTTACATGTTAAAATAATCGCATTAATGTGTGTCCAGAATTTTTAAGTTAAAGAAAAACAAAATTTGAGACAGCTGTGGACGGATAAAAAGGTCATAAAATGTACTGTTGTAATAATTTGTACTGATCAATACGGGTATTACAATTCCCAAGTATGAGTACTTTCAGGGTTGATCTAGGTATGATCTGGAAAAGCCCACATCAATACCTTGCGTCATGGCCAGTGTATCCTCATGGGCAGACACTGCTCTGCGTTGGATAGGCGGCTTTAAATGTGGCCTTGGCTTAGGCAGACTTTCTACAAGAAAAAATGCAAACCATTCTTAACTTCTGTATCATGACAAAAAATGTACATTGGTTTAACTAAACCATCACATTATTTGTCATACCATCAGTTACAGACTGTGCTTTTTCGGAGCGCTCCACTGCACTGGGAATCTTTCGTAGAGCTGGAGAAAAAAGTTCTGTCTTGGGAAGTGTGGCTGGAGGTGGCCCCCTGGTGCTCTCCTGGTTTTCACTCTAAAGAAGACATATCATTTAAACTAGAAAAGAAAATTACTGTAATAGAAACATAAAGACGTATTTAAAATTAAAGGCATAACACAATAATATTATTCATCAACGTTGAGACAACCCTATCTATTGTCTTTTTACAGAGATCCTTCTTGTGTCTGTCTGTCCGCTAAAACACAATTATCAAGCAAATACTCTCATCACTGTTACCTGCGTTGGACTGTCTGCAGCTTTGCCATCTTCAGAGAGAGATCTGATTTTGACGGAGCCTCCTGCAGCAGCAACAGGGACTGGCAGGATGGGCTTTGCACTCACAGGAGGTTTAGGCAACAGGGGGCGCTCTGGAACATGTGGTTTGGGATGGAGCAAAGGTCTCACAGGGTCAGGAGCTTTCTTAAGATCTCTTCGCTCAGCTGCGAATAGTTATAATCTTTTTTAAACTAAAATAAAACTTGGAGCAGGATTACTAGTTTATTTTATTTTTACTATATTAAATCCACTCTTTCTTTCTATTACCTGCTGAGGTGGACATTGTTCTTGGCTTGACATAAGAAGGGCTATCAGGTTTGTCCAAAATTGCACCTGCAGAACAATGATATATGCAGTTATCTAAAATACAATACAAATCAGTACAAACTGCATAGTGGCAAGAAATGGTCAAAATTGTCAAATGAAACATAATTAATACCTCTGATATTGTACACAATTATTCATTTTACTTGTTGATTTAGGCCAAAATATACATGTTACCTTCAGAGTTAGCCTTTCTTAGCTCATCTTCTTTATTCTATAAATAGAAACAAACTGTTATAGTAAGAACTAGACATTGCTTAATGTCTTGTTTAACGTAATGGCAAATAGGAAAGAGCTGAAAGTCACCTATGTTAGAAATAATGAACATGCTGCTTTGTATCAGAGACCTTTAGTTACAGTAGGTCTAATTCTGGGCCACTATATGACCTACATGGTCCATTTTAATTAAATAAAATAAGGTAATTAAAGTTTAGGTGTGACAGATGAATGCAGAAAAGAAATGCTCCTATGACTGCCAGAGATAGATACCACATACACATGCCCTTCAAGTAATCAGAAAACTAATCAGAAATAATGACAGACGTGGACATTATCATCAGCTAATCTAGACAACAACAAGCAAGCAAAGTATTTGAGACTATTAGAGGTAAGACCTCTCCAAATATTGAATATGCTACTAATGCTGTTAAATGCCCATGCAATCTTTTATTTAGTCTGTGACCCATGTCACATGTACCTGATTCATCTTAGTGTCTGGGGGTGGGCTTCTTCCAACACTTATTCTGTGTAGCATCACCTGAAGCCGTTGTTCAAAACTATTGGTGCTTTCCTGTGCATTTTTCTGCATAGACATATGAAAACTATTTTATAATCAATAAATTATTTTACACTGACAAAAGAAATCATATAAAAATTTCTTTAAATAATTGTTCTACAAAGGCAGCTTCTGTGGGCCGCAGCACTACATAAATAGCTGTGTATTTGGTGTCCACTGACCTTTTTGTGTGCTCTGTCCTCGTCCCCAGTCAACAGGATCAGACTCTGGCTCTTGCCCTCTCGCAGAGACCGCTTGGTCCTTAGTGCCCTCTCCACTGAGGTTTTGGTGTCCCCCTGCTCTGTGCCTTCAGACCTGACCTCAGGGGGGTGGTCAGGCTGACTGACTGTTGCGTCTGTGTGGTCCGTGTGTGTGGAAGCAGAGGGGGCGGGGGTCGTGGGGGGGGTAGGGGCGCTCTCATTGGAAGGGGGTGTAATGGTCAATGTCTTGACAGGCGTCAGCACATCCATCCCTTCGCCTGCTAGACGCATCCCCACGGCAGCACTTCCTTCTGTGATGGCGGCATCATTACAAACATTAACATCGTCCACTGATTTGGCCCCTCTCTCCTTATACCGTTCTCTCTCCCTGTCCTTAGCCTCACGCAGGGGCCGAATCAGGTCAGCGATGGAGGTCCTTTTGACCTTCACTGACTCCCCACCTCCCTCCCCCCCACCAGCTTTGGCAGCCTTGCCAGCCCGGGCCCTCTTGAAGGCAAAAAAGTCACCAAACTTTTTCTTAATATTTTTGGGAGCAGTGGATGCGTTGGTAGTGTTAGTGTTGGACAGGGGGAGAGAAGAGGGTGGGCTGGAGAGTGTGGGGGGGGTGTCATCTGTGGGTGTGACAGACTGAGTGTCAGTGGACGGGTCGGGGGCAGAGGACACTGTGGTGCTCTCGGGGCAGGAGGGGACACTGTCTGAGGAGGGGGAAAGGGGTAATGGGGCTAAGGAGGTGGAGCTGGACTCTGAGGGAGTGGCTTGGGCAGGGTTTGACTCCTCCCACCGGCCTTTTCTGCAGCAGGGAGACAGCAGAAAGAGCAACAAAAACAAGAGACACTCAGTACCACGACTACTGCTACGTCACACACACATGCTTAATTCAGATGAAGTTCATGCAAACAGCACACAGAGACTTATGTGTTTACGGGGTAATCAGCTAAAGTTTATTATGATCTCAAATAATGCATAACTGACACTGAGGTGAAATCTCTGTGTGCTTATGAATAGAATGTTGTTGAGTTGTGTCTAAACACTGGTCTGGACAATGTTATTTAGTTTTCAAAGCAATGACGTAGGTCTCACAGGACAGACTAAAACATATTTCAAAGATAGAGCATCGTGTGACATCAATAGCCACGTTCAATATGATAATTTCAGTAAGGAGTCCGATTGTAGCCATGATTCATGAACCAGGAAACAGTAGGGAGAAACTGAGAGCCCAGAGCAGAGCTTAGAAACACTATGATTACATGCACAACAGTGTCAAAATACTGATCAGAAGAGTACTGGATAATTTTGATGAGATAACAACACATAATTAACTACCATGCATAAGTTAACAGCTAAAAATCCTCAGATGAATGGAGAACACATTTTCTCTGAAATGCTTTTGTTTAGGATGTTGTAAAAATAAATAATGTGACATGTTTCAAAAGATTAACTGATACTCAACTCAATACAATCACTTGCAAGTCCTACACTGATATAATACAACAGCCACACACATATGAGACTGAGAACTAGAATAGCATTGTGCTAGATAGGCTATTTTAAATGTTAAATTAAATTGAACACACTCCACATTAATCTTGCATTTCACTTGCATAGACTGCTAATATGATAAATGTATGCGAGTGTTACTCACAGTGCATAGTCAGGAATGATTTTCTTGGTAAAGAACTCCTCAACTCCCTCATCCACTCTGCCCATGCCCTCACTGGCTTCATTCTCTGCCTCTGCCTTTACCTCCTGCAACAAAAATAACAGGTTTAATTACAAGATTCCAACTCAGCCAAGTAACCATGCATAGTTTCATAGTTTGTTAAGAACCTAAGTTAAGGGAGCTGGTGTTCTGTTGTTACAAGCTCATTAAGCTAACATGAGGAAATTTATAAGCAAAGTGATGATTGGGCACCTTTACTATACAGTTTGGTGTTCTGGTATCCTCATATGCTCCCTATTATAGTGCTACAATAGCTTGAATTTGACAAGAATAAGAATAGCAAACATTAGGCTAATGAAGTCTAAGAGATGTCCTCCAGAGTACAATCAGATGCAAGGTCTAATTTTCGGACACTGAACATTGTATCAGTGTATTAGCTCTGGTAGTTTCAAGTTAGAAAACCCAAGGCAAAGATGGGCTGCTAAGGAGGCACAGCTATAATGGTTTGGATTTTGAGGGTTAACACCAAATGCTAATTTTATACAGTAGGCGCATAAAAGATGTCAGACGATGTTGTCAGAACACAAGTAATTCAAGTAACAAACACCAGGTCCATTTTTAGACATATTTTCATTTCCCTTTAACTGTAGACTATATCCTTATGGCTAAAACATGAATAATTCAGTTAATGAAAGTATTCCCAATAGACATAAGGGACATAAGGTGGGGGTTGCTGAGTTCTGAGAACAACCTGGGGAACACCCCTCCCAAAATGAACATAGAGTAATCTAGCTCACATATTACTACACAATGACAGCACAAATATACGTGGCAAGTAAAAAAATGGCCCCTGCACTACATAGACCTTATCTCTCCACCATCACAGCATCACCACCCATCTCTCACCCATCTTCATCGTGTATCTGAATTTGAGCATCCTGATTTAGCTTACCCTGCAAATTGTGGTTAGCCATATTGTCCTGTATTGGTCTCTTTATGATTGTACACGCTCTACTTCCTGAGTTACAGATTTGAAAGCGTGAGTATCGACTGGCGTGTGTTTGTGGGTTAGCTCTGTTACCTGGGGCCTGGATGAGGGGGGCTGTGTGCGTGTGCGCCGTGGCCGCGGTCTGAGGGCGGTGTAGTGCCTCAGCGTCTGTCCCTGTGTGGGTAGAGGCTCCATGGGAGATGCGGAGGATCCAGAGCTGGGGGAGGGGCAGAGGCCAGTCCAGCCGCCCGGGAAACGGAGCCTCTCGATCGGGTAAACCTCAGCGGCCAACAGCCTCCTCCTCAGCAGCAGCTAGTCCGGAGATGGAGCAAAGGGGGTGATCCTCTCTGCAGCATCCACAGGCACCACCCCCATCCCTCCACTGCCTCCAGGGGATGAAGGGGGAGGGACCAATGGCCTTGACTGACAGAGGGGTTGCTATTGACAACAGGAGGAGGCCACACCCTCACCCGCTGCTTCCTTCGCCTCTCTCAGGACCTTGGGCAGTAAACAGGAACATTTGCTGCACACAAATGATAATTTGGGAACTCGGTTGCCCATAACATCCTGTTTGCAATAATGTAGTTCTGCAAAAATACAACGTTGATTCAAAAATGCACGGCATTTATCAAATAAAAACACTAATGAAAAAAGACTTGTTGGAAGAATGAAAACAGTGCTTTAATGTATATGTCTGCTTCTACCTTTAGCAACATTTAACAAGACAACCCTCAGACCAGATTTATTGATGTGTGGCAAAGAAAAAATCAACATAAAAAACCCCAAAGCAATTACAGGTGCACGTGAAGTACCAAAGCTTAGCAAACAAATCTATAAACCCTTAAATCAATGAACTGAAAATTAATCAATTAAAAAACACAGAAAGAAGAAAAAAAGTGTACACATTATTGGTTATTGGTTTAATTAGGTGGAATGTTCAAATCATTACATTTTTATCACATGATCTATGTACGGTATAGCTGTGCCCAAAAATGTTTAAAGACAGTATAAACAAATGTTCTGAAATTGAATCCAACATGCACACACTACACCCCGCCCCAGATTCAAATGAACAGAAGTAGACTAAAATAAAGTTTGCAATCAAAAAAACAAAACAATATTATTGTGAACAACATTTTTGTTGGTGGGATTCAAACGGTGAGAGTTTTCACAAAATAAAAGGATACGAAGCACTACTACACAGGATTTTTTAGTACAGTAGAGCCCAATATGGTGGGTCAAATTACGCAAACATTTTAAGTCTTTTTCTTCACGGACTTTGGGAACAAACACATGCACCCAGTGAGTCCCAAACCACAGTTTTTACTACAGATTTGAGATTTTTAGATAAATAAACACAAATTATTATTAAGAGTTAAGATTTCCACCATGGACCCTCATATTTTTAAGACAAACTATTGTAAATTCAGCAATCTGTCATAATCAGCTGGAACTACAATTCTGTGAAGGGTAATTCCTTGTAGGATAAGGGAAAAATAAACATTATATGCAGCCTTGTACAAAAATAAGCTTTTTGAATCTCATTTATAAAGACACTTGTAGAGTATTTTAAAACTATGTTGCAAATGTGATGCAAGGATATTTTGAGATTTTTGTTCATGCACCTTCTGGCTTTAACATCCAGTTTTAAGCCAGTTTTAGCAACATTATTAGTAGCATTCTTCTCTTTTTTATCTGTCAATTGTCCAAAAACTGATAAAGAAAAAGAACTAAAACACAGTAAAAATACGTCTTTCTCCTCTCCTGCATACAGATATACATTTGGGATAAAAACTGGGCCTGATAAGAAGGAAAAAGCAACAAAGTGTACATGACATGTCAGCAAGCATAAACTTCAGTCTTTTGCCTGCACGTTTTCACCGGTCCATCATGCTGAGGATCATCTCTGGAGTCAGGTCGCCGTTGGCAGCAGTTGCGGCTTCATTCAAACTCAGCTCTACCGTTTCCGTGGCGTCGGTGTCCAGCCCTACGGCCTCCACTGTCAGAGCCACACCCTGTTCGTCTGGGGTCACCTCTGAACCATCGCCCTCCTCCTTCTTCACTATGATGTTCTCCACAGCTCCAGTGCTCTCATCCTCCACCTGGATAATGGCTGCCGCTGTAAAATACAGTGAATATATACAGTACAGTATTACTACAGTTCATTGACAGACTGTTACAATGCACAGTAGTAAAATACACACAGGATCACAACAAGGTCTTAGTTGTGGTGACTAGTAACTAGACAAATGTAGTAATAGCTCTAGTACATATAAAGTATTATATTTGAAGGGCTAAGTCACACACTAGACTCACAGATTTTCGAGTAAAACACAAAACTCAAAATTAGTGTAACAACTAGATTGAGATTTTTCTAGTCTCTTCCTATTCCAACAACAGCCTAACAATCTACATTAAGCTTACTGCCCCCTTAAATGTGGCATGTTCCAGTTGCAGTCTGTTGATCAGATGAGTTTTTACCCTTTGGTGTAGCGTGGCTCTGTGTCGGGGTCTTAGGAGGATTCTTTGGGGGCCTTCCCCGTTTCCTCTTCACTGGTGGTTCCTCCGGAGCTGGCACTGGGACAATGGCTGGGGCCTGGTCCAGGTCTAATCCCTCAGCCTCATCTTCGTCCTGGAGCAGCGTGGACTCCTCATCAGGGAGCTCGTCTTCATCCTCCTCTTCTTCATCCAGTTCCACTTGGTCTTCATCCTCTTTAGTGAAAGAAACTCAGTGTCAAAACACAGCACACACTCAAATGTCACTGAATGAAAATATAAGACTTAACTCACCGCTGTCATCATCTTTCCTGCTCCTCATCTTTCTCTTTCTGCCCCTCCTTCCTCTCCTTGGGGTAGCAGCTCCATTTTCACCCTCCTCTGCTTCACCATTGCAGTTCTCAGCATGACGAGACATGGTATTCTGTTAAAGTACAATTACATTTTTTATTCAAACAGATTACAACAGAAGTAACTGTAGTGACTGCAACTCTGTAAACATAAAGGTCCACTGTGTAATATCTGATCGCCAAATACATACTAAAACCAATTGGTAATATAGGAATTTGACTTCAAACTAGAACATAGTGAACATAGCTTTCAGAGGTTTCTTATGTTGAAACGTAAAGAAACATCATTACCCTGCGAGTAAATGTCTTGCTGCACTTGGGACACACAAAGGCAGTGGGGACAAAGTTGGGGTCGTGGTAGCGTTTGAAGTGCATGTCCAACAGCTGTTTCTGCCTGAAGGTCTTCTCACACTGGCTGCAGGCAAAGGGTTTTTCTCCTGTATGAGTACGACGGTGCATCACCATATGACGTTCCTGACAACACAAATACATTTATATAAATACATGCACACCACATATTCCCGCAACATAAATGCAACAGTAGTTACCTGGCGACAGCAGTAGTCACACATGTCACATTTAAATCTCTTTTCATTTTTGTGTGACTTCTGATGCTGAATCAGAGCATAGCGCTCGTGAAACACAGCCTCACAGTAGCGGCACTTTTTTCCTGTTTCAATGAATGAGTGCTGCTTACGAAGATGGACACCTGGGTGTACACAAATGAAAGTTAAAAAAATAATGCACAGAACGGATCAATCATTATACTAATTATTGCTCATGGATTAAAAGAGGAGTGCAAAATGTAACATACCCAAGTCACTTTTCCGGGCGATAACAGTGTCGCAATGGGGACAGTGAAACTTAGCTACATTCTCTGTGTGCTTCTGCAGAATGTGCATCTTCATAGTTCCACTCTGGGTAAAGCGTGCATGGCAGATGTAGCACTCATATGGTTTCTCACCTGAACAAAAAGAGGTTCATATTATACAAGTTTCATTATGATAAAATAATGTACAATAAAAAGATAATTTACCTGAGTGTGTTCTCATATGTCTCTTCAGTTTATAGGTATCTCTGCTGGCATAACTGCAAAGGCTGCACTGGAATGGACGCTCTCCGGTGTGAGAGCGAATGTGGCGTTTCAGCTTACTCACCTGTGCAGCCATTTCAAACCATTACATATTTGTAGCTTTCACACGTTGCCAAACTTATATAGTATAATTTAGTTTTCATCATACCTCCACACTCGCATAGTCACACATGGAGCATTTGAAGGGCTTTTCATGTGTGTGTTTATAGCGGCGATGACGAACCAATTCTCCACTGGTCACAAAGGCCATATCACAGTCTGTGCACTTATGTGGGCGAGTTCCTACAGACACAGAAGAACAGGGTTACTTTTACAGCCACATCAGATAGTTACATCAAAAGTTTTTTCAAGCTCATTATAGTAGACAAATAAATGCCCTTTAACTTTAGACGATCATTACTGTAACTGGATTCTGTATGTTGATATGTTACGATGTCGTGGCTGTAATTTGTAAAGTATTACTTTTCTATTGGAGGGTCCCCCATCTGTATACTGACCAGTGTGTGTGTTGAGATGGTTCCTCAGGAGAGTAACTGTCCGAAAGGCTCTTCCACACAGATGGCATTTGTGAGGCCTCTCATCAGTGTGGCTCTTCATGTGCCGGTCCAAGTTAGAGCGACGTGGACAGGTGTAACTACACAACTCACACTGAAATGTCTTTTTCACTCCTACAAAACAACAGGAATTAAATTTCTAGCCACCTATGATCTAATGATGTGGGTATTTAAACAACATACCTTTCTTCTTGATTTTGGTAGGTTTGGGTGGCTTCATATTGCCTACAACTTTCTCTGCATTGACCTCTGACAAAAGCCCTTCCTGCTGCTCCTCTTCAAAGTCGTAAACACTGACATCCATGTCTTTGTCTCCTTCTGCATATCGCAAGCGGCTTTTCTTACCCTTTATCACAAATTTAATTAGGGTAAATAACAGATAACTCACAGATCTCATATACAAGTAGGTTTACACTATTGTACCTTTTTGACTTTCTTGACACTTCCAGTGGTGGGCTGGTAATCGGGATCCTTAGCCCAGGCTTGGTCTTCAGCTGAGGGCTCAACTGGTGCACCCATCATTTCTTCAAACTGATTCTCTTCACCTTCATCATCTGGCTGGCCCTCACCCTCCTCCTCCTCTTGGTCTACGGTCTCCACTTCACCGTTAGCACCAACTTTAACCACCTGTTTCAGCACACATGTAGTGATAGGGGTGCACAGGTGTTATTTATAGGGCTGCAACAACTAATATTATGTGATTGATATAAAAACTGAATATGCAAAATTAATTGTTTTAGAAAACAAACATCCAAAATGTGTTATCCTTTATGCCTATGTAAACTTGGTAAACTTGCATACCTGAAAGCCTTCAGGCAGAGGCAAAGTGTGGCAAATGACTGGGTCCTTTTGGATGGCAGAAGCATCCACAAGGGTGCCTTGCTGCAGTGCCTCAACTGTAGTGGCCGAAACAGGCACCTGTACCAGCTGGAGCTCCCCAAGACCCAGTGCAGCTTGTTCCTCCACATTCACAACCTGATTTTTTTTACAAATTCACACAGTGTGTCAGTTTTCAGTGCTGTTTTAAGTTTATTTGTGTGTTTATTAAAAAAAAGTGTTTTTACCTGTAGTGTGATGATCTGAGTTTGGTCCACAGTTGTAACCGTTGCTTGGTGAGCAGCACCAGCTGAAGCTCCTCCAACTGTACCCTCCATTACCTGGAAGGGAAAAAAAACAAAAACAGAATAGACAAACCATGAATGTTACATTTCTCTCAGATTATTGCTCATGTCTTGTCAACTCAATAATCACCCAACTTGCACAATACACCCGAAGCGTAAGTGAGCATACCTCAGTCTTCATCTGCAGCAGTGCCGGATCTAGAGAGTCCATAACCATCATTTGAACACTACCTCCACCATCAACAGCAACTGTTGTGGTTTCAACCATTCCTTGTCCTGAACACAAAAACATTCATGTTTAGTCCATGATGAACTGATCCATGAATGTGAAAATGAGTAAATTTTAACCTTGGTCCAGAACGACTCCAGCCTGGCCATCAACAACTACACCTCCAGCTTCTGCTGCTTGTTGGAGGAGGTCAGCCACAATTGCATCCTGACTGTGGACTGCCTGAACAGAAGGATCATCTCCTGTTGCTTGGTCCATGCTGGCTGTGTACAGAATTATGATGATAATTATTACAATGTTAGCATCTAACAAATTGAGCAACCCAGCAACCCCTGTAGAGCACAAAACACACAAATCACACTTTGGGATTTAAAAGTAAAAATGTTTGGTCAATAGCAGTCAACTGTTACAACTTTATAAATACTTTCAGCATAGTTTGAGGCAAGGTGAGTTAATGGGAACACTAATTTACTTTTGAACCCCTGAAATACAATAAACTAACTTTAAAAGATTGGTTTGAAATATGACATTTGATGGCACTGTGATTCATAAGTTTATTCTAAATGTACTTATTATTTTTAAATGCAAATTTCCACATGTACAAGTACTAAGTATACTATATAAAAGTGACATGTATATGTTTAATTTCCTGCACTGGTCTTCTGTCCCATTTCATTGTATAGACTGTTATGTCTGAAACTTCTACATCAGTCAACATAAACACTGTACATGCAGAAAATAAATGCTGCTCAAGATGCGGCCGCTTGATGGCCGTGTGTTCGCGGTGTTATTGTAGCTCCATGAGCCGAGTCGTAGAGGGAGCTCTTTGCAGTGGCATATGTCTCCAGCTCTCCTCTGGTTCAACCACAATCCGAACTGAGGCGCTGGGAAATACATGGGAGAGACGGACTTTCGCTGTCGAATTTGGGAAGAATGTGAACACGTTTTAGACGCTTTGATCGACGCGTCCATTTTGTTACAAACGCCTCGTCATCCTAACTGCGAATAAGCGGCCTACTCCACTGAGAATGCAATTTTGTGGCAAACGGTGATTTATATCCGATATGGACTTGGTTTTGGACATTTGAATCGATGTTTTAAACCACAGGACTTCGCTTACCATCCTATTTTTGCTGCTGACCCCTAATTTAGAGCAGAATATTCAAACGGGACACTTGCCCAGCCGCGTGGAGGGGTGGGGGAAGGCCTTTGGCTCTAGTTAGCCATTAGCTTCGTCTAGTTGAATCTACAACCAACTGGCTTAGCTGTTGGTTAATACACGATGTATTGCCTGTATTGACGTTAGGAATTTCACATTTAAGGCACCATATTTTTAAATTACATATTTGGGCCGCGCCAATGCTAAACTCGGCGTTAAGGGTAAAGTTTCCATTTGCTACTAGCATTAGCCACAAGCCGCGCTGTTTTCGAGACGTCGCGGTTTAAAAAGGGGAAACAAAGGGACACAGACAGGACGCTGTGGCCTAAAGTCTCTGCTCATATTCTTAAAGGAATCCATAACATTTACTCTGTCGTTTTCTGCAATCTGTGTGCGAAAGTTTTGTATTTATGCATATACTTTTCAACTTCGGTGCATTTCTACATATTTCGGCCGCTTTTTCGAAAACGATAGAGGGAGACAAACACTCCTCGGCGGGCTCCCCGGACCTAGAGCCCCATCATGACACCTAGAGGCCGATTAAAGATCCTGCAAACTCCCCATTGCTTCCACCAAAGTAGTGACACTTTACCTCTTGTCGGTGGTTGTTGTTCCGACCGCCCGTAGATGAAAGTGTGGCCACAGTACCAAAAAGTTTGGGTGTCCGGAACAGATGCGAGGCTCTCCGCAGTTAGTTTTAATCCTTCTCCCGCTTTAGGAGAGTATTCTGTGCACAAAATGGCAGTGAAGCTCAGTGCGCCTGTGCGGCCGCTGGGGGGTGGTGTCGAAACTACTGCACTCTCGTGATTGGCCAGGAGGGGGCTCCGCTGGAGTACACTCAAGCCATTTATCACCTCCACAGTCTAACCGGCCCAGCCCACAGCAGTATAAAACCACATTACAATTGATTATTTTCATTCGCTTTGGCACACTATTTCATCATAAACTGGCAAAGCAGCTCACGAAACCAAACTATACCAAACTTTTTTTGTTTGTTTTAAAATTTCTAATCTCAGTGTAGATTTGCATTCAGTGTTTGAGCCTGAAAACTTAATGAGAATTGTTAGAAATGATTTGATCATCAGAGTCCATGACTGAATATTTTTATCCAATCTTAAGGTGAATAAAGTGGGACATTTTTTATTCATCTTATTTAGGCCTACATTTTGTTTTAAATCAAATGTCCTTGATTGTTTGAAAAAATGTATATCTGAGAAGAAAATATTGGAAATATTACATTACACAAATGGATATTTTCAAACTCCTGTTGGTCCCAAGTCAGAGCACAAGCATGTTCACTTTTGTAATTGAAAACACTACAAATATAAAAGCAACTCCTGTATTCATTATTTGATTTTAAGATGCTACAGATTAAATTCATCATTTGAACCAAGTGTGGTATACAGCCATGATGAGCCTTTATATTGGATGCTTGAATTTGCAGACTGGGGAGCACTTTCAGGCTTGTTCGGTGTGGCTGACAAAAAAATTAAATAAAGTGTTTTGCGCATCTCTGTTGGACTAGTGGGGATGTGGTGTGTCACTCAGAGATTCACCCATTACCCAAAAGTTGGCAGTTCAACCCAACTAGCAGTGTCTTTACTAAGTACCAATGCTGCACACAATAACCAGAATATCAAAGTTAGCAGATCAAATTAGTGTCGCTACCATTAACCTGATTTGCATTTGATTTAAGTTATGCCAAAATGATATAAAGGTTTAAAATGATTCTTATAGCACACTGCAGTAGGGCGTTGATGATCACCACTAGATGGCAGCAATGCATTTTTTGACGCTCTGTGATTTATTATTTTTCCCTCTCAGAAAGACCTAATTTGGCTAATAAAGGAGTCGTGTTTTTTTAAGTCTGTACCAATTAGGCGGGTTTAGAGAAATATGGCCTGCTTGTAAATTGAAATTTGCCAAAACATTAGGCATACATGGAGAAAAGGAGAAAATCCTGGGCTAAATACTGACGAAGATGTAATTTCATTAGCCGGTCCAAAGAAAAGTGGAAGCCTCCCCATGGTGCTCAAGCTTCCAAATAAAAGTGTGTAGTTCAAAAATGTTCACCTGCGAATTACTCGTGTGGACGGGACAGCCTACTTACTTACTAGCCTACTTGCTCCTGCTGACTGCTGTGGAGGCTTGATCCAAGATTCATGAGGAGCCCCAACGTCGCAGAAAACTATGTGAGTTCACTTTTACGCCACTTTATGCAAACACGGTTACATTGGTAGGTGTATATTTCTTGCAATTGTGAAAATCTTGTCTGGAGATGGAGTTGTGAAGTTCGCTTGCGTGGAGCAGCAGCTGAGTGTCGCACTTGCTTGATGTAGTCATGAAAATAGACAAATACAACAGTGTATTTGCAGTACAGGAGGCTCAAAGTGCTTTTTTAAGGCTACAGCGTGTCCCGCATTCACCTCTGACCTCATGAAGCACTAGACAAAAGCTGCAGCTTTAGCTCGGTTTGTAAAATATGTTCAACAAATTCATAGGCTACCTTAACATAGGTGCCTATGCGATTTATTTAGGCCACCATGCTTTTTTATTATTGAAAACATTATTTATCATGCACAGTTGGTGCTAACTTTACCATTGAAATAGCCAGTGTAGGACACATTTGAATGGCAATGGGGAAGCACAGCACATCACTCCTATGCACATGTTTTTTATTCAGCACACACATCTGACCCACACCCATGGCTTACAAAAACGACAGTTCACGGGGAAACTGTCTTATGTTCCGAGTTAATTTATGTTGGAGTGATATGACAAAGAAAAGATGGGCATTGTTTCACCCTCATCCCCACTCAAGCCTGACAAGCCGGAGTTCTAGAAGCCTCAGTCTGGCTGTGCCAGGTTAACTCAAACGATAATGTACAAGTAGAAGAATCTCAAAGTCTTCTTTGGGTATTTTAGATATTAAACGCTACATGAACTTTGGGCACGTAAGTTCTTCGGGTATTTTGGAAAAGTGCAATTTTTGCTTTTGATTAAATCTGGAGCGTTCAGTTAAACTCTTGATGATTCTGTGCTTAAATGCATAGTGTGTATGATGGGGCTGTAGGCCTAGTGCTATTTGTATGCTTTTGGTTTATTTATGTAAGCACATCTGACTTAACAACTAATTCTAGTTATGGCTTAAGATGACTTTAGTTGCTATTTAGGAAGTGGTGGCATCAGTAAAGACAAATAAGCCCACACAAACTTGACTATGTAGTAAATACATGCTTCAACCTATACCACTTACAGAGTGCTACAGTATAGACTGTGTCCCTCTGAAGCATATTAGCTGGGCTGCCTGGTGGTCATTAGCCTGGCGCACTCCAATGACAGTTAAGCTGCTTATTGGCCAGCTGGAGATTAACAGGAAAGTCCCAACTTCACAGGGGTCCACACACACCAATTCATGTCCTTAGAAAGACTGTGCACTCTTCCCAATATACTGTGGGGCACTGTGCATTCACTTGAGAAAACAGTTTGCGTTTGTGGGGGCTACTATAAAAATAATATATTAACTGGGATTGGATTTAGCAACAGGCTTTAATAAAATTGCAAAAGAAAATATTTTAATTAGTCATATTAATTTATTCAGATTCAATCAAAATACTTGATTACTGCATTTGTCTTGTTCTGAAAAACCCAGTTGTCATCAGTATACAGCTAAAATAGAGATATATCAGGCTGATATTTGCACTTTTTAGTGTATACTTTGTTTGGGCCAAGGCACTGCCTAAATATACATAATATCTGAATAAACATTTATTTGAACACTTCAGTCCAAAGAAGTTGGATTGAAGTGGACTGAAAAATCTGACTACACAGCTCTCTTATCCAGTTTGCTTTAAAACAGGGATAAGTTTGCAGAATTACATTTTTTCCACATTTCAATGGCCCATGTTTTGTACTCCAATATGAACATTTGCAGTCAGGCGTCAGTTGATGGGGTGAAAGCCTCACAGAGGTACTGTAAGCATGTAAACCAGATTTTAGCACACATTTATTTTTTGTTTTTTTAAGGTTATTGTCCTAATGTTCCTAAGATTTTAACCTCTACCTAATATGTTTATTTCTTACTGAGTAGGAAAAATATAGTATAATTTTCACAACTTTAATACATTGTGTCTTGTTATCTACCTATTTAAGAAAAATATTATATCCTATAGGCCATATCCTTCTTGGCCACTTGAACCTTGCTCAAAAATAAAAACTTTTTTCTTGTGTGTGTTAGGCTATGGACAATATGTTGATGTAACAGGAAGAAGGAGGGGCAGGAAAACCCATGGAAGATCAGGGGGGTGGCTTTCCCGTTTCCTTCAGCCCACTGTAAGTTACTTATCTGTGCGTGGTAGCAGTGGGTTAGTGGACCGCACAGACCAACCTGCTGCTGTAGAAGAAATGATTGAAAAGCCAGATTAGAGCTATTCCTTTAAATGTAAATCTATCATGTTTCATCTAGAATTGGTCAAAAATAGGTAGGGTAAGGTAAGCTGTAAAAATTTGGACTGGAGGACTAAGATAAGGATTTTTTTTCGTGAATTATTGGCTGTTATTACCATCACAGCCATGTACAGTGGAAGCAAAGGTATGTTGTTATTATATTATCTTTTAAACTGATCTGATTTACACAAAAAATCTGCTGACCCTAGTCAAGTTTGAAGTAGTTGGGTATGTTGGATGTATTTGCTGTTGTATTGCCTCTAGAACAGCAGTGGGCCTGGGAAGTTGAGCAATGCGCACCTTCAGCAACCAGGAGAAGAATGTGAATGTGGAAAATGCTCAGACATACAGGGTGGGGTTATCAGTGATTGGAGTTATGCATTATCTATTATTTATTTCTTTAAAGGGGATATAAGAAACCAATGCTGTACATTTCTTGATGAGGTGAGGTTGATGTCTTGACAGTGTTGTGGTTTAAATCCTGTCTGGTTGGCTGCTTATGATCTGAGTGGAGTCTGTGTCTTCCATGTTGTTAACCTCCCACCACTAAAAGATGTATGTTGGGTGATGTGGTGACTGTTTATCGTGATAAAAAGGGTAGACAATAATTGTTCCTTGGACATTTTATATAATTGTGATAATCGCCAACAAAGATAATCGCCAGTATATCACCAGAATGTGCAGGGGAAAAAAACATATTTAGGCTGTGTTCACTCTGTTCCACCTTGTGATGTCATTTGGCAAAACAGGAAGTGCTCCACTGTGATTTTAAACTTCATACACCCTCACTAGAATCATTTGGATAAGGTCAGCCCTGGAATTGCCTATCTCTACTGAACTAAAGGTTAAAGGTAGCTGTTAAATTGAAAACTTCCACTTCATGACATTACAAGGTGGAACAGAGCATTTTGAGCTTTGGAGATATAGACAGCCTGAGTAATCCTGTATCGTCAAACACGTGCAACTTCTCCATGATCTCATCTCTTCCAGATCATTGTTGTTTTCACTTATAAGAAAGTACAGTACTAAAAAGTTGTTTAAATTTGGGACTTATTCATAATATTAAATTATAATTAAATCATATCTGTAACATTTTTAAACTGTCAGCAACTTTCATAATTATTGTTATATAATCGTTAATTGCAATTATTTTGGACATGCTGATCGTGACACCAAATTTCAATATGGTCCCATGCCTAGTGGTGACACATATTTCTCTATTTCTCTATATTTCTCTACTCAATTGTGAATGTGAGTAGCTTTTTTGCAAGTAAATGATTTTTTGTTGTTCAAGGTTCTTCACCAAAAGCCACTGGTTGAACAAATGTATTTTTTTTACTGGTGGATCTCCAAGGCATATCTGAACATAAAGTGAATAACACAGCTCCATCAGACTATAGCAGCAGCAGACCATGTTGTGTATTGTATGTCTAGGATAATGATTTTTTTGAGACTGATTTCATACACACATTTTCCAATTGTCCCTTTGATTCAGCTTTGTTAAACATTTTCCTGGCTGTGTTATTTTGTCAGGAAGTCACTCCCTCCTGGCTTTTCTCTGTTAAGGACAGCACTGAACATTGAAAGTTGGATAGTATTGATCCTCATTAATATCAACATATTCAGTCGATTGTGTATTGTTTTAGGGTGATATAGATTTTTTTGCCACAATGATATCTTATCTGTGACTCACACTCATGACTTTAAAATGAGACTGCAAAAGTACACACCTACATACCAAGATGATAGTTTAAAATAGTTTGAATCATTTTAAAGTACAGTATGTCAGAGGCTGTAACTTTGTTGCATGGTCACACTGTCTGTGGCCTGAAGGTTTTCAATGGCAGGTGTGGGCCTCTTTTATCCTGGGCAACACATGACATGAAGGTAGAATGGGTCCTTAACTTTCCATTGTAATCATGATGTGGTACTGATAGTAGTACAGGAAGGACTATTCATCCCGTCTTTTTAAAGATAAGATGTTCAGCAATAATCCATAGAAAGACATGGATGCGTTTTTAAGACCATGATTCTTTTTAAATTCAATAACATAAATATTCACTTGGATGATTAGGACTTTTTATTTACCTTAATTTTTTTTTTTTTTTTTTAATTGACTGAAGTTTTACTGTCAAATGTTTGGTATTCAGAAAAAAAACAAAACAATGACGTCACAGAAACTCTCTTCCATCCATTAAACATACAATGGATTTTACATAAGACTGAAGACAGACAAAGATTGGTTAAGACTCCACCTCACACTAAGGAGATTGTGGCTTCAATCCCTTGGTCAGATTCTCCCCTGATACTCCGGCTTCCTCCGCCTGTCCAAAAACACATCATGTTCATTTTTACTCACAATAAATAACACTGAATGCGTCAGATGGGTGACCTCATCTTAGCTCAAAGATGCTGGGGCTTACCTACA
>KN486023.1:41187-63684 GCA_000787095.1 Periophthalmodon schlosseri
TTCAAATATGTTTCCAAACATGGATGCATGGCCTACTGACTGTATTGTGAGTGGGGCCTCACATATTTGCATGAGCTGTGCTTTGTTGGGAATTTGACCTCTTTTAACCAACCCTCTTCCACTCCTTTGATGTAGCTCATCTTTGTAAACTAAAAATGACCTGATGTGGCTGCTGTTTCACTTTTGTATGTTTTTGGTTGTAATAGTATTATGCAGCTATTAATGTGTGTGCTACTCCGCGGTTTATTTTCATTCACCTATAAGTCATTTGGTTGTTTGGATTGAGAGCATTTTCCAGAATGGTCTGTGAACTAACAGACTCAACAATGAATGAAGTCACATGATCAGATACAGTAGAGCTGCAGTGTGCCTCTTTGTACGACAGCACCAATGACAGAGTAAAGTGATGTTGTCATGGGGCTAGTCTGTACCCTGCTCTGCTCAGAGAGGACAGTACTGATCAGGGACAGATGGAGAGATGTGCCGTCTGCCTCTGCCCTTTTTCTACAGGAAACTTACATTTTCCTATAAAGGTTAGTGCTTGAGTCTAAAAACAAAACATGATTGTTGTTGGTTTTTTCCCATGAAATTTAAAACATGAATTTTCAAAGTCATTATTTCAGTGTGTCAGAGTGTATGTTCAGTCATGTCTACCTTCAGTGCTTGGTGAGTTCACCTAAACTCATTGGACAAGAATAAACAAAAGATGGAGGAAAATGACAAAAAATTGGGTAAAATATTGCAATCTTGAGCACATATTGTATACTATAAAGGCACATATTCACTTGATGACTGATAAGGAAATTATTGTTAGCACATTGTTCCAAGTGTCTTCAGTGCACATTTATATGAAATACAGTGCGGCTAAACTTTAACAGAAGTGACCCTCCGGTGCCAGATGACTGCTGCCCCAGGACTATCTCTTTTGTTCAATTTCCTGTCTAAAGACTGGGTTGCATCTAACTTCCTGTAGAGTTGTTTCCTCTCTTGTGCGATGGGTGTTGGTGTTTCTGCAGCCAGCTGTTTAGAGGAAAAGGATACAGGAAACTGGATAGTCCCGACTATGAGTCAAAAGCTCTGAATTATCGAAAGTGTAGCATGAAGGTTTTATCTCAAATATTGTTCCATGACTCACTCATCCGTGCATCTATTTCTTACCCTGATGAAAAGGATGCAGTTAAAGACATGTTGGCTCCACCTGAGTAATAATGTACAGGTCATTGCCCTTTGAGTTTCAATACAAATGCTGTATTATGTCACACCTTTTAAAAATCTGAAGTGGTACTTAAGTCATTTTGGAGGTACTGGAGATTGTTGATTTGCAGTTGGATAGGGTGCGGTATTAATTAATCTTTCCCTGGGCCTTAGTAGAAGCTCACGTTGTGCAGTGCTTGCAGTATCAGTCTGTAGAAAAATGCTGACAACTTGGCAGAAGGTGGATGTGATCCGCTACTGTCCCATGTTATTGTTTTAGTTGTGTGTAGGAAATTGAGTTTTTCCAGTGGAGTGGGCATTTTTCTCTGCCAGAGAAGTTTTGGTGACATTGTTTTTCTGATCATTCTTGTGTTCTGTGTGTGCAGGCGGACCCTCCAGAACGCTGTCCACCATGTCACTGTCTGTGCGTCCAGTTAGAGCCCTCAAGGCCATCTCTAGGAGCCAAAGCTTCACTGGGGTCAACACATATGACAAATCCAGGTACGCTCACACTGTTATTACTGTATTATTACAATATTTTCTGCTTGCATGATTAACAAGTCAAATTCTGTTTTAGACCCTTGTCGATGTACACCACTCCTGGTCTTAGGCGAAAGCCAAGCAAAGCTAGTAGGATGTTTACTATGTCGTCCAACCCCCCGCCCAGAGTTCCTCAGCCGGAACGGACTGATGAGGTCTACGAGGCGCTCAAAAAAGGCCTACAGTGAGTGCAAAGTCTCACTAACAGTAACTGGATAACTACGGTATACTGAGCAAACATGTTTTGTGGACAATAATTTTTTCAACTGCCTTTCCGTAAGAAAGAGGCTATTTGAATTGCAAAATCTTCTGTTAGCTCCAGAATTTGATAAAGATCATAAAAGAATGAAGAATCTTTTCATTCCAGAATAAAGCTCATATATATAATATGTATAATATTTTATAGGCTGTATTATATGACTTATCTAAAAAGGTTTGACAAAAACAAAATGAATTTTTAGTGTCTTTTGAAATGACAGGGCATTTCCTTTTGTAGATCCTATCTTCAGGTTCATCAGATGGATTTAGACAGCCTCAGCAGAGAGATGAGGACATCTAAAAGAAATTCCCGACTGGTACTGTCTACACATCATACAAATTATTTTATAGATGTCCAAACACAATAATTGATGCAGACATTTTGTAACAAGAATTCTGGGTTAAAGTATTTTCAATGTGTGTTTAACCCTCACAAAGGGACATTTTATAGTGTGGTGTGAAGCAGGTTGTAGGTAAACTCTCACACTCACATTCCGGTGAAAGGTATCCTTATCACTATTGGACCTCCCTTTGGTTAATGTTAAAACTCAAACTCTATTTTGGAGTGTGTCCCAGGGGTGAAGACAAGTTGACATGTGAGGGATTCAAGATATTGTGTAGCTAATATGCATTCATTTAAAGTTGCATATAATGAAAAGAGTGTTACACAATGCTTATTCTTCAGGTTCTTCAGTTTGTGAACATAAATGCTAGTGGTTGTATTTAACTAATATACTGTACATTTTAAAAACAAAAAGAGTGAATTATTTCATGTTTTGTTTTTTCTTCAGGGCTTTCTCTACGAGCTAGACAAGGTAAGTTGTATAGTAACAGCTGGTATCCTTACAATTCTAATTTAAGAGATGCTTTTTTAACTGTAGATCTACTCTGACCCATTACAATTAATATCTGTCTTTAGGGTTTAGTTGTACTTAAATTTTAACTTACAGGTGCACTATGCAGTATTTTTGCATGGAATTTGGCATTTTACTGCTTATTAAAAAATACATTCTTGAGCGGGGTTGGCTTGGTGGTGTCTCCATAGAGATGGATAAGTTTAATGCCATATTGTGGAACATTCCAGACATGGAGATTAGAGGGTGGCAGACCCTTCACCAGAAAAGCTACATAGTGCATTTTTCAACCTAAATATTTTTTTCACAGCAAGTGAAAGTTACAGAGCGATTAATTCGGCGCTTGGAGTTTCACCTCAGTAAAGTAAGCAATACAATGTTCATATCAAAGACTTACAAAAGTACTAATTAAAAACAAATACTCTGAAAGCATTACATCAACAGCACTGTCTATTTTATCTCTCGGCCAGGTTGAAGAGTTGTATGAAGCTTACTGTTTGCAACGGAGACTGCGGGATGGTGCTAATAAAATGGTGAAGGCATTCTTGGCTTCACCTGGCAGTAAGGAAGCAAGGGAGAGTCTAGCAGAGGCCAATAAAGGTTATAAAGAGTACACAGAGGTAAATGGAACATCACAAAGCAGACAAATTAAAATCTCATGCAGGATAGTCAAAACTGTTTTGGTCTTATGCCTATAGAACATGTGTGTGCTGGAGAGTGACTTAGAAAACCATCTGGGAGAATTTCATATAAAGATGAAAGGTGAGAAGCAAAATTGAATTCCAAAATGAATCTCCATTGCTGCCACCAAAAACCATGAAAGACTTGCATTATTAGATTATACTATCATAACATCTTGAAGTATTCTGCTCATCTTTCTTTTCTAACTTGTTCACACCTTTAAGTGCAAATATTTGTGATTTGTCTAGGGTTGGCTGGATTTGCGAGACTGTGCGCTGGTGACCAATATGAGGTAAAATGCTCTTTTTGTAAGTTTTAAGGTGTCAGATGGCTATACTATGTTTTACTGTATTTTTTTTTTTGTGCAGATTTTTATGAGGTACGGTCGGCAGAGGTGGAAACTACGCGGCAAAATTGAAGTGAACTCTGGGCAGGTGTGGGACAGTGATGAAATGGTGTTCCAGCCACTCATCAATGAATTCCTCTGTGTTAAGGTCAGCAGATGTTTTACAGTGCAATAAAAATAGGAATGTGATTTTACATTTGCAAATATTCTTGTAAAATGTGATATGTTTAAATATTTTTGATTGCATGTTCAGGTGACCGAGCTGAAGAGTTTGGCCAATCATGTAGTTGTAGGCAGTGTTTCCTGTGAGACTAAAGACCTCTTCGCTGCTTTACCTCAAAGTGTAGCTGTAGACATTAACGACCTTGGGACTATTAAATTAAACCTAGAAGTTACCTGGAAGTAAGTGCTATTTACACTACCACTGCTGTCCAATACATAAGATAATGCAGAAAATAACCGTAACTTGTTTTGTTTCTTCAGCCCATTTGATAAAGATGAGCAGGTGTCATTATCGAGCAGTGTAAACAAGGCTCCATCCGTCACAAAGAGGTTCTCCACCATTTTCAACCAGAGCCCTCCTGATACTCCCTCTTTACGCGAACAAGCTTTTTATGTAAGTCCTGACCTGCTTTTATTCAGTCTGCATATTCACATATTCTTAGCTCCAGAGTGTAGTGTCATGATACAAAAAATTTTGAACACGATTTTTATACTAGGGAAAAGACTCAATACTAATTTCTATATCACAATGATTTTAAAAACATTCTTTGTTTTTTGTTTTTTCTATTGTTAGACAATAGAATGATATTTTCAACACAAATAATAGTATTTTCTTTAATATTCCCTGCAGTCTTTTACTAGTTATAATATAGATCAAGCTCATTTTAAAACTATAAAATTTTGTCCTGTTCATGTATTTTGATACTTCAATTAGTATCTTGTTTTGATACTAGTTTTAGTATAGATTACCATTGGGGATTCAATACTTTTGATAAGTGTGAACGTTTCACCAGCTGCTTGAACATATTGCACTTTGGCTTGCGATGGCTTTATTTTTTGAATGTATCCAGCATTCATTTCAACAGGACACAAACCAAACAAACATTTTTAGATATGTATTTAAAGCACTTGTGATGCACAGCTTCCTCTGACTTTCCTGTTGCCTTTTGTTCTGCCCGGGGCCACTGCTCTGCTTCAGTCTTTGCCTCGGAGTCTGACCAGTCGGCAGCACTGGCCGCTGCTGGACATTTTCAGAGACACAGTTACTCACAGCTGCTCCTGTAGTGACAGCTTACCCGCAAGACAACCCATGGCTGTAAGTTTGGTAGAATAGAAGTGTAGCAATACTGTCAGATGACAATCATAAGGCAAAAATAGGTTTAAAACAAGGCATCGAGCATAGCATGTCCCAGTCAGACATTTTCTGGATATGGGTCAAAATGTCAAACTATGCGATGATGCCGTATTTTAAACATTTTTAGTTTGTGACAACCAAAATGACTTGTCACAGATGCTGAATTGTAGTAACCTTTTATTTGACATACTTCTGCCCTAGTTTAGAGCCCACTTTTGTATTGGCCAACTGTAGGACATTTAAAAAAGCTTCTACGTCTCCCCACAATGTAAAAATGCCTTCATAGTAAGTTATTGCAGTCTATTTTCAATATTTTTACTCTTTCTATTTGTTTTATTTTGTCAGAACATGCTCCGTCGTCATGAAGAAATGGAGAATGGAAGAGCCTGGTCAAACTCCTCTGAGTCCTCTGATGACTCATCCAGTCCTCAGCTTCCTGCTAGCATGAAACTCTCAGCACCCCACAAGGTAGCCAGCAAGTATGGCAGTCAAAGGTTATATTAAAGCCTTAACATTTGTAATAAACAGAGAATAACTCTTTTCCCATCTAATTATGAACTTTATTTTATGCAAGTTCACTGTTAATGCTAGATTCATTAACCACTCATTCACTACAAAGCGTTATCTCAAATCAAAACCATACTCTGAACATATTTCTCTTCAGGCGTTGCATGAAGACACTCTAAAAGTTACAAAAACACCAGAGCTTCAGACAGTCAGGAGACGGAAATCTTCACTACAGTCGAACCTGTCATTGTGCACTGAGGACTCTGCACCTATCACCTCCAGCTCCTCACACAACATCAGCATCATCAGTGAAGACCCAGACATCAAATCACCAGCAGAGGGCAGCAGGTAACACAGTTTTTGAACTTTGAAATTATCTGACTGACATTTTAGAACAAACTCCAGGTGTGTTTATTTTATATTTTACCATTCACCTATTTTATTTTCTCTGTTTTTAAACTTTCTAGAGATTTCACAAGTAAAAGCGCACGTTGACTTGTTTTTGTGTTATGCTTTGACTCATTTCACTTGCCTTGCTCTACAGGCCAGAGGACAGCAAGGCACTTACAGTGAGTTCAAAGTCCGATGCTCAAGAAAAGCACGCTCCCATAGCTGCTCTGGATGCATCACTGACCAACCGAAACTTCTCCAGGTCTCTCAGCCACATCAGTGAAGGCAGCGCTGATGGTGTGGTGCTGTTAGACAAGCCCTTCTGTGAAGTAATTGAGGAAATATGTACAACATCTGGGATTTCTATCACTGAAGTGGAGCTGTCTAAAACTCCTTCTGAACTGCCTGAAAACAAACCAAACAATGAAATTACAAATGAAACAAGTGTCACCCCAGAGTTGAGTGACTATTCTCTCCCTCCTGCCTCTACCACTTCAAATGACCCATCAGAAATGTCCAGTGGGGCAGATGTTACCTATCGAGCCCATTGGGTGTCCGTGGAAGAGGACACAGCAGAGACAGTGGCTGCAGATGTTTTGTCAAATGAAGGAGATGAGGCTGTGGACAGTGAGCTGGCCCTGGCTTTAGGAGAGGCTCTGGGGGCTGTGGTGTCTTCCATTGATGACTACAGAGGGCAGTTCCCTGAGTTACAGCTGCTAGAGCAAGAGCTGAAGTTACTGCAGACTACACTGGAGGTGAAAAAAAATATATATTGTACAACATGTGACCGTTTATTTATTTATTTATTATTATTTTTATTTCTTGAATTAAGTAAATCTTTGAGTACACAGGATAAAAAGTTTATGGTGTCTTTATAATGTTGAGTGGATATCTTTTTTGCGTTCTTTTACCATAATAAATGTGAACAGCAGGGGTCGCTCTTATGCCTTGTCAAAGCAGTAATACATAAGGCCATAGATAACTGATGATATTTAAAAGTTTTACATCTCTTGTGTGTGTTTGTGTAGGGCGGCAGACACAGCCGCTCCCCCAGTCTGGTCAGCCTCAGTGTGGAAACTGCTTTGGGCAGCTTTGATTTCCTGAACATGTCTGACTGCGAGGAAGAGGAGGGGGAGAGGAAGAGTAATAATGAAAGGTACACAGTGATGCATTTCAGATAGAACAAACAAAGGTGTGCTTAGATTCCAGAAATATTTGCAAACATTGATTTTTAACCATAATGTTTTCATTTATTCTGTATATTATTTATATAGGTTTTTGCAGAAGAAAGGCTGGGATAGCCCCTCCTCTCTCTCTACCCCACTGACCACAGGCTGCAAGAGTCTGGACCAATGCCTAGAAGCTCATCTGAAGTATTGCAGTGCACAGCTGCTGGTAAATGATGACATACCATTTTGTTTATCCAAACTCTTTGATATATATATACTCTGCTCAAGAGGAAATTAATTACGTTGTGATGGCACTGTAAAGTGTTCACAAGCAAAAAAAAAAAAAGATTTAAAGATTCAAAAGGCTTTATTGTTTGTAAAAAACAGAAAATTGTCTGTTTCAGGCACATACATTCACTCTTTTCAAATACATCTAATGTTTGCTTAAAATCATGTAAACTGTCCCATTATTAGTATTATATATTCATCATATATAAGATGAAATGTTTATAATATGATTTTTCTACTTTTTGGTCTCCACAGTGTCTAGGCATATTTGGTCCTCTGCGCTGCAGGGAGATGTATGCCTTAGACAGACTCCTGCGTGAAGCTCAGGTTTTCAAAATGATCAGACGTGTTGTCAAAAAGAATCCAAAGTGCTTCAAACAGCCAAATGAAGGTGAGATAATGTTTAAGAAATACATTTACTGCCTCAGGACCATTTATAATCTAAGTTAATTTAATGCTTTGAAAAAAATAACAGGCTGAATTACCAACTTGAGTAGTAATAATTGTTGACTGTAATGACACAACATGCTACTTATTATTTTTACCAATTAATCTTTGATAAAATTTGTTTTTCTATCCTAAAACCCACAGTTATCCCTCAGCTGGGGCCTATTCAGGGTGCAGTGTCCCTGTGGCAGCAGTGTGTCCAACAGGGCTGTGTGTATATTGTCTGTGTGGAGGCTTTTCAGAGAACATTGTCTGCTGTATATTCTAGTGTCCTACCAGAGAGGATGTCCAACATGGCCGACACAGGTACAAAACTATCAATGATTTAGACAATGGTTAGATGAAGTTTTCTTTTTAACTCTCATCATCTTTCTGTTTGTCCAGTGTTTCGGTCCCTGGCTGAACTGGTTCTTGATCAGAAACTCCCCCAAAGAGACTCCAGTAAAGATGCAGTGATTTTGACGTTGTTTCAGTGGTGGAACTACTTGGAGGCCAATGGTGTAACTGACATGGAAACCTACATTTCTGAGCTAGCTGAGGAAGGTACAGTCACTTTAAAATGTGATCATCACATACTAGTTTACAACTGGACTTCAAAGACAAAAATACTCCAGAAAGGCATGGCAAGTTGCTGTTTATTGTTAATCAGAAGTTTATACACGGTTTAAAATGACAAACTTACAGGACACCTTACTTTTTTACACTTGGCTGATCTTTGCAGCTGACAAGATTACTAAGATATTTATCTAACACTAATGTAATAATCAAATTAATTTATAGTAAAAAACCCACTGTGTGCATGTTGTGTGCTTCCATTGAACATAAATATGAATAAATAATTACCATTGTTTTGTCTTTCTCTAGTGTGGCTGGTGCAGAGCTTGGCGTCTCTTGATCAAGATGTGATTGTGAAAGTGCTGAGGAATCCAGTCAAATGCAGCCTAAAGAAACAGGGCATTCATGCTGTGGCCAAGCTGTTAAAAGACCCACGAGGCAGAGTATCAGCCTCTGCCAGCTCTGTGCTCAGGGGCCTGGCCAGTCAACCCAGGCCCAGAGAACAGGTGAGAGGAGGAGCAACACTGCACAGTACAGTCAGGAAAAATTCAGGAACAAAAGTTAAAATATCTAGTTACTTTTCAGCAGTGCTTTTGTGTATTATGGTAAAATTACTTTTTGGCCAGCTGTGAAATAAAATCAATAAACAGTATGATTGCCAGTGTTTGGGCTGGGGGATCTGCCAGTGCACAGCTGGAAACATAAATGATCAATACTGTCATTAATCTGGTGTTAGGCCCTGGTCAACTGTTTGGAGCTGCTAGAGGATGAGAACGCTGCAACAAGAATCTGTGGATGCAAAGCACTGGCCTGTTTAAAGGTAAATACGTAACAAAATATTTCATTTAATTGTAATCTATTTTGACAATTAAATCTCATATTGTGTTTTCCAGGCCAAAGAAAGCATCGAGCAGTTGGTGTATCTTTGCCAGACAGATAAGGATGACGTCAGAGATGCTGCCAAACAGTGTTTACTTGTATTAGGTAAAATACATGAAAAATAAATATCTTGTGAGATTAGACTATTAAAATAGAGTAACAATGTTTTATATATATTCATATATTCAGGTGAAGAAGGGAAGATGGCCATCAGACACATTGAGACATCTCAGGACAGCATACCAAGACTCTTTGCACCTGGAAGCATGACAAGCACTGCCTTTTAAAAACAAATTTAAATTTAAATACACATAAACAAGGCAATACAAAAGTAGAGCTGCTTGAATTTAAGCTATTTGTTTCCTGGTCTGTTTTTGTTGTCAGAGCTTTAGGGCCAGTGCTGTAACTAAATGGTTTTCTATTGAGTTCTGTACTTTTCTTTTAATACTATCTATTTAATTATGTATAATATATTATTTATCCATTTGCACATCTAAAACACAAGTGCCAATTCAATACCCTTGCTACAACACTGGCCTAATGAATTTAAAAGACATTAAGTGCCAAAATGTTTATAAATGGTTATATATAAATTCAACATTTTCACTGTGATAAGATGATTTGATTGTACAACAACTGACTGTCTGCTCCAATGCCAGGATTTTTGGCAGATCTAAGCAGGGGTCTAATATTGGACTGTGGTGTTTTTAATATAAAATGTATTATTATTTTTTATAGTTTTGCTTATATTTGGAGTAATGCTCTAATAAAAAATCTGTTCCTTAAAAATCTGTGCTCCATTTGTTCAGGAAATACAAATTGTTCTTTGCAGCTGTACTACATGTTTTGTACTGGGTAAAAATAGGCTTCTACTTCACAGACCCATGCGCTTATTGCTTGAATAAGTATGAAGCACAGTGCCAGCTTGTGGCTGAATATACAAACAGCAACAAAGCTGCTCATCAGACCAGGTTCACAGTCCAGACATGAAATACAGTATTCATGTGACATTTTCATGCTCAAAACCACTTCTTCACAGGGCTGGACAGCTACTGGTGATAACTTCTACCATTATCGTTTCTCTGACCGCCAAAGTGACATGAATTGAACCCATGAGTTCCAGATTGACTCCAGCTTTTGAAGTAAAACAATTTGATGAAATCCATCAAAAGCCATAAGGCCTTTCTCTGCTGATGAAAAGTCTATAGATTTTTTGAACCAATTACTCCAAACCTCAAGTAATGAAAGTGAAGCAACGGTCGGCAACACAACGTGTGGAGGACCAGTTTAAAAAGGGAAAAAGTCTATGGATGGATTCCATGTATCTAGCACAAGGTGTCTCTTTATGCTAGTCCTAACCCTGGATAAATGGTGAGGTTTGCATAGGCAACGGTATCCGATTGACCCCTGTAAACACAACAAAAACATACCTTGTTTTAGATGATTTACTTTTGTGCAGCTCCATCATTGTTGAATACTCATATAAATTAATTCAAATTTGGCAGTCCGGGGCGTATTATTTGTTGAGGTCTTTACCTGTAATTTCTGCTCATCATTTTGACTGTTCATTGTTGCCTCGACAGTGATCTGATTACAGCCTTCTCTCTCTGTGCGCTTCACTGCCTCCCAATACCCTTTCTCCTTCTAAGGACAGCCCACTTTGCCACTGAATCAACACATTTATTGACATCATAATCACTCTATGCTCTCCGGGCACAAAGACTTTACCCACAATCCCCCAGGAGCATGTACAGGGGTCAAACCATGGCCCGACAGAGGCAGAGTTTATGATTGGATGTTTACAAAGATAGATGTCACCTCAAATTGACTTTAGAGTTCACGAAGTTTGACAAAAATGTTGCTGTTGTTTGACTGCAATTATGTTCAATACACTTTGGTAGAAAATAAGACACATTTCACAGGTAAAAAGTGAAATCTAAAAACAAAAGAAAAACAAAATTTTGCTTTTTTTGTTACATAGCTCTTACTTTTATAAGCCTGGAATGCTTGCTTTTAAGCCACTGTAAATGTATATTATGATATTAGTTAAAATTTTAAATCATCCCAAAGACCAAGTATCCAGAAAAAGACACTTTTATTGCCTCTGCTACAGTTCATATACTGTGATGATGTTGTGATGTGTCTATATCTTTTGACATCTTCCCTGAGTATGGTGTGTAATTTTAGGTAAATAATAGCTGTTGTACAGAGATCGCAGTTGAAGACATGTGACAGAATGATGATGAAGACAGCTCCAGATGATGATTGGGCGAGAGAATTAGTTTTCGATTAGCTCCAGTGTCAGGTCATAATGTCACCTCTCTGTCTGAGCGGCTGGTCGATACAACATCACACAGACTGGAACCCGCACCTCTGCTGTCACAAGCACAATTACGCAGTAGTAATGGTCTTCAAATCTTTGGCATCAGAATAAACTTTGTAGCTATTGTCACACAGTATCTGCCAAGTGTGATGCCAACATAAAACATAAAATCAGTCAAATCAAAATCATCAAATCATGTTTAACTCAAATTAATGCCACATAATTGCATTGCAATCAACTGAGAGAACTATTAGAGCATTTAACTATTTTGCAATTACATGTAAGATTTCAGCATCTGTGGATCTGTATTTTCCAACTGTCTTTTTAAATTTTTTTTTTTAGATCTTTCTTTTTTAAACCTTTATACAATGTTCAGTGTTCAGTTCCTCGTCCTTACTTTATGCCCTATTCCAAAATACAGTCACACTTTTTATCTGGTAGCTTCTATAGCATGTCTTTTGTGCCAGTTTCCACACACACTCTAAGTTAATGAAGTGTAAATTATATTCTCACCAGAACACAGACACCAAAATGAAATTTGCACTTTAAGAAACTGTGGCTGCAGTACAGTACATGTGACACACACTTGTGAAAGACTTTAAGGTGTCGTGTGTCTGCTTCAGTAACCACGAGGAATATTCTCTGACAGCGTACAGACCACTTTTGCTCAATGTGTTGCTTGAAACTTAAAACCTTGAACTCATTACACATACAAGGGTTACATGCAGGGGACACATTTTGGAATAATAAAGCCTACCTAACCTCTTAACCTTAATCTCTTAACCTTGACAAAATGAAGCCTGAGGTTCTAGCTATCTAAAATCCATCCATGAATTTTGTTATGGATTGGAACTGCGACTCCCTATACTGTCCTAACTGTAAAGGCTCTGGCTGCCCAGAACCCTATCCAAAAGATTGGGCAAATAATTAAACATGTCAATTATAATGTAGAGAAAGGAGAGGCTACAAATGTTCTTAATCTTGATATTGTTCACTTCAGGAAGTAACTGACTGATTGGCATAACAGAAAAAGTAAAACTATTTTTATCAGTATCAATAGCCTAATTTGTGTATTTCGTGACCACTTGAAACTTTACTCACACTGGGATTCCCTTTTGCTTTCATTTTTAGCCCTGTTTTTGAAAAGGGTCCAGTCTTTGTTTTTGAGGCCTATATGTGAGTGAGGAGGGAGAGAGAGGGGAGAGGGGAGGGGGGTGTAAACTGGCAACAGATGCTCTCATTTTCACCTCAGCTTTGTGTGAGCCTTTTACAAGTATGACGGTTTGTCTTTCTTTGCTAATAAAAGGCCAAAAGGGTCCAGCGACAGCACATCAATCAAACCTTCCCAAAAATAATGATAGATGTGAGATTCAAAAAAACGTATTGCAATGATTTACAGTGAATGTGATTTTGTCTACAACATTCTAGATGTCCCTGTAAACAAAGTCTTCCATCCTCAGTTGACCATTTGAGACTGTCATTGGTATCTCTACCTATTTGATTACAATACAATTTTGCTTGCTAATGGAAAATACATTGTATGCCTCTAGTGAATCAAAAGGCTTTGGATGAGTGATCAAAAGTGATTCAATAGCCTATCAGATACAAATTGACCTTCTACACAGTTCCTCTACAGGTCACTCATGGCCGCAAAGTCACATCAGACAAGTAATTACAAACTTGGACTCAAACTTTATTTACAACCATTCTTAACAGGACAGATTTGTAACAAGGCAGTCACCTCAGTCAATACAATTATGAAACAAGTGAGCAGAAAATTACCACTCACATCAGGCAGATACAACTGTTTTTTGTTTTAATAATCGGAGCACTGTCCAAGACAATTTACCTGGCTGCATGCATTTTTTTAATTGCTTTGTTTTTGATAATAGCGGGATAGATTAATAGAACAGAAATGATCATGTAAGTGGTATTCTATTAAGTAGACCCCAGCTTGGGTGTGACAGCACTGCCAAATTTAGTTGTAGTTTGTCCCGGTCTTTCTATTGTTGTCTTAAGTTGTTCCTGTTGAGTTGGTATGAATTTCCCGTCCACTTGATTTACCTCACACGTACAATTAAAGGAGTGTATGGATCAGTACACAGACACATACAATTACATCAGCGCATGCATGAACAGGTCTGCTGCAATTCTAACATTCACATCACAGAGGCTCGTGTGTCGCCCTCCTGACAGTGTGGGAGCGCAAACACTGCATTAAGATTCATTAGCAGATCCACAAAAAACACTGGCGCCGAGTTCAAACTTGGAGGGAATTTTTAGATACCAGCTACTCTGTAAAATACACTTTACTTTATCACAGCTTTAATTGAATTGTTTAGTTTGTGTAAACAAATGATATGACTATTGAAGTTGAACAAAATGTAATTAGCTGTAAAACTTCAGGCATGCATTTTCGCAAGGCAAGGCATGCTAATACATATTTCAGATCAATATAAGCCACTGCTTTACCAATGCCAGTCAAAAGGCAGTCTACTCTCACCTATAATCATGATTGATAGGACATGATTATGGATACACACTATCACAAGGAGTTTCCTCTGCAGGCCCCTTAAAAGTCACCCAGGAGGAGCTTGGAGTAGAGCTACTGCTCCTCCTCCTGAGAGGAGCCAGTTGAGAAGGCTCAGCTATCTGTTTTAGATGTCTTAGCTATGTGCTTGCTGCCCTCACTATCTGTCCCTGGATAAACAAAAGAAGATATAAAATATATAGTATATATGGAAATTATAAAGCATTTGGAATAAGTTTTTTAGCCCACAGTGACCTCCTCTCTAAAATTACTGCGAGGCATAAGTGAGTTAACTTAAATGTAATTGTTTTTAATGGAGGATGCTGTTATTGTACTAACACCTCTCTAATGAACAGCTGTTGTGTTTGTCTTGTTTGTGTGTTAGTGGATGTGCGTGTGAGTGTGAATCATAAACTGGCTCAGGTCAATGATTTTCTCTCAGAGAAGAGGTGATGGTACCCGGCTTATTAATTAATTTTAATCATCTTTTGTAATTAACTAAAGATGTGTCTAATGAGTGTGTGCAGGAGACTACACTTCGTACACGGTTGATTCACACTATTTATGTCCTTCCTCACTGAAAAATCTGCTTCTTAAACTAATCATAAAAATTTAATATATTGCTATGTTTTCTACAGAAAATGCTATGATTGATGAAAACTCAGAATCCAGATCTGAATGGCCAAATGCCTCAGTATATGGGTGGGTATTTATCATATAGTAGGAGCTGAATTACTCTGTCACCTCATGGGGAGCTTTTGCTTTGTGGAGAGGAGGTAAATATTAGACCAATTACATGGTTTAAAGCTAACATATGTTTTTTTTTTTTAGGTTAAGGGTCAGGTAAGTAAACTGTAGTATTTCTGAGTATTTGTACTTTATGAATTGCACTAATACTGTCTTGCACTATAACCACATTTACTGTTTGATGCTCTAAATGTAATTTCGTTGCTACATGTCTGTGTAATCCCTCAGTCGTCCAGGTCTGATCCATAGTAAAAGCCAAAGTTAAATCTGTCAACTGGACAAAAAAGTTGTAGGAGCGAAGACATTTCGCTGCTCATCCAAGCCGCTTCTTCAGTTCTGGTCAGATTACTGGTGGAAACTGCGTTATATCTATCTGAAGGGAGGAGCTCACTACACTGTCCTGGCTGGTTCTATTGTTCTTTGTCACCTTTGTTCCTTTGTTTGCTGGGTCTGAGGATGGGGTTGTACATAGATGACAGGTGATGTTTGCTGGGTCGAGGATGGGGTTGTACATAGATGACAGGTGATGTCTGAGACCCCCATTCCTGTTCAAGGAAGGATTTTCTTTCCTAACAAAAATTGCTTCTTTAACTCCCCTCTCAGTTGACAGATTTAACTTTGCCTTTCGTTGTTACATGTGACAATGACATATCCTTGAATCTTGAAACTCGACAAGTAACAGGCTAACCTAATTATGGTTAGGATCAGTTTCCAGGGAATAAATGTTAAATAAGGCTAAAGGCTAAATCTATTTTTTACTGGAGCACAAACAGCTTTAGGCCATAGAGTGGCATGTGCTCAGTAGGCCTGCACTGAAGCTGAAAGGCCATAATCAAAATAGGCTATAGGCCAACTAAAACGAAACAATTAAAATACCCACACACTATAGTCCCTGTGTGGTTTCTTTACAAAGATGGGTGACAGACACAGGAAGTCGGGTCAGAGAGGTGTCAGTGTGTCACCTCATCTACAGATCCCATTTCAATTAACAGATCAAGCCTTGCGTGGTGCCAGACCAGCATGTGGTCGCAACTGCGCTTTTTGGAAGGTCGTGTACTATTCAATTAGGCTGTTATTTCCACAGTTTGGTACAGAATACGTACCTCTAGATCGTAGTATCTGCTGAAAGAGATCGACGGTTGGCAATGTAAAATTAAATGGTAAATCCATTGACCGCAGTCTATGGGTAAATCACAAAGCTGAGCTGCCTTCCTTCCCCAGTCCAGTAGATGTCAGTACTGCGCCTTCACGTTGCCGTCTTGACCCGCCGCACAGTCGCAGAGGTTTCACGCGTGTTTGGTGTTTTCGTGGGTCAGGAGAGGAGCTGTCCGATCTTTTGGTACAAATCAAGTTTCAGATTAAGTCGATTTTTCATAAGACTCGAAATGTCACTATTCCCATATTCCTTTATCTGTTTTACACGTGCCATGATGACAAAGGCTACCTACTAGTTAAGCAGACTTAAGCTAGGTTAGCATAGGGCATGGTGCCGCTGGCAGCTCATGCAGAGTTAGTTGGTATTTGCTAAAAAACATCGGTTTATCAGTAGACATAAAATGTGTCGTCTTTACTCAGGATTATGTTGTTTCTCCAATTGTTTTCTGCAGGGTTTCTGATGCCAACTTTTCATTTACAGTAAACCATGTAATGTTTTTGCTGTGTGATTATCTGTATTTTATAGTGAGCATCCAGTGTTCATGCTTTTATAGATTTTTGACAATGAATGACAAATGAATATTTCTTTTAACACCTGGATGTGGTTTGTTTGTTTGTTTGTTTGTTTGTTTGTTTTTTACAGAGATGTGTGCATCATCTTCAGAAAAGGATCTTTATGCAGTGTTAGGAGCCAGTCCATCAGAGTCCATAGAGGAGTTAAGACATAGATATCAACAATTGGTCTTGAAGGTATTGTAGATGTCTTGAACATTTTTAAATTCACACATTAGGACTGTAAGATTAAGCTCAATCAAATCAAAATAATAATTGTAGGGTTTGTAATTAGAAAATTTAAGACTACACTTATTCAAGTAACATACTCTCAGAGATCTAAATATCTCGTCATCCTGGGATCTTATTATGTATACAACCTGTTTGCCCTGTAGTTTAGTCCTCTACAGAAACCATGGGATTCTTAAGCAGTTTATCCATCAGTGTTCTCTTTTGTACATGCAGTGTCATCCCGATCGCCTCAGTGGACATGAGACCGAGGTGGGGTTGAAGAGGTTTCTTGAAGTTGATGCTGCCTGGAAAATTTTGAGTGATGAAAACAAAAGAAGAGATTATGATCTGCAAAGGAGAGGTACTATTTTCCTAAAACAAGATTAAATTATCTTTACCTTGATTTCATAGTTCTACCATACAGTTTATGAATTCTACCAGATTATATTGAACTGAACTGAACTGTGCATGTCGAGGGGTCCACCAGAGGGCGCACTTGATCCGTGTAGCCAAGACATTCGTGTTGAATTGAGTTTTCTCTGGGTCAGTGGATGAGAGGGTGTTGAGTGGTTGGTGGGAAATTGTAGATTAATACCTGCTGACTTATGGGACATTACACTTACATTTATTTTACACTATTTGAGAAAATAGGGGTCTTCGGACACCTATCTATTACATACAACATTACCTGTCACAAAGAATGTATGTGTACCTTTGTGGTGCTTGTGACTACACACTCTTTAAACACTGAGATGGAGGCTGTGAATTACATAAATAGTGTTAACAATGCACCAGTGCTGTTATATTGCTCCTAAATATTGTTGCATGTTTATATTAAATCTTGACATTACATTTTTGTAGCATTTTATGCCTTAGACTAAACTACAGAATAACTGATGTGCGGAAGCATGAATTCCCAGCCTACAAAAATACTGTACTTTTCAGTTAACTTGTTTGTCTTTTCAGCACGTGACCTAAAGCAGGACTGGCCTGTGGATTCAACCGTTTTCCTGGAGGACATGGCATGGAATAATGGTCTGTGCAGTTTAATTCACAGATTAAATGCATTTGTGCTCCTCTATATTTTTATTTTTATTTTTATCTTATCTCTTAATATTATCTAATTTTTATTACCAAATAGATCAAAAGTGTTATCTCTGCTGTTGTCTGTACTATATAACAGAGAACATCAGAATATTTTTGGTAAATACAACTTCAAGGCCTAAACCAGGACAAATCCAACTAATCCTTTTCTTAACTCAAAATTGCTAGATGGCAATAAGAATCTCACAAATGCCTTTAGTATAATATTTTAATTTAAACAATGTATTCAGTGTGAGAGTTGATAATGTCAGTGAATAAAACTTGATATATCCTTTAAGCATAATCTTTTATGTGTTTTCAGATGAGCGCTTGTACACACATTGCTGTCGCTGTGGAGGGGCGTTCATCATCGACGAGGAGGAGGTTCAGGAGGAAACTCTGAGATCATCATCACAAGAAGAAGAGATGACGGGAGGCCAGAGCAGAGGAGTGATCGTGTGCTGTGATACATGTTCTTTAAGTGTCTATATCACATGGACAAACCCACCTCAGAGCTGACAGGAGCTTTTTTACGCAAATTTTTAGTGTCCTACAATTATGGTTTATAATTTATATTTTTTTAAACGGTATTCTAAAAGTTTAGATCGTTTACATTATACATAGAAGGGAGTAAAGCACAACCTGTGTAAACATTTACTGCCTATGACAGACAGATACAATAATTTTCTTCTATAATAATAGATGGAGCTTCATCTAAAGTTGTGTATATGTTTTCATGTATAGTTTTATGAAAGTATAAATAATTTTTATGAATGAACAGTACACATTTTTTTTCCCAAAAATGTATTTGTCAGAATAATGGGATGACAAAATTAAAAACCCAATTTCACATTTGTGTTCGATGTGTTGATTGGTCCAACATTTTTAAACAAATGTTTTGCAGTTTTCTGTATTTAAATTACTCTCGCCTTTTACCATTCGACCTCACTTTCTGCCTTGTGTTGTCTCTCAAGGTGACATCAAATAATCAGTGAACTATTGTTCAAAAATGTAGTCTAAGAAATATATATAATGCCATTCTGTTTTATTTACATTTTCATTAGTGCTTTTGTAAAGACAGTTGCAGGGACAGTAATGAACGTGAGCTGTCAAGAGCGGGGTTTAAATCACCATAGAGATTCCTCTGAGGAGCTGTGAGGCTTGGATCAGGGCCTTCAGAAAACTCTGGGGTTTTGCTGCATGTTCAAACCTGCCTCTTCTTCTGCCGCTTCTGTGTGGCTTAGCTGCTCTGATAAGTGAACTACTACTGCTCCTACTGCAATTCAGACAAGGGTATAGGACCATTAACAGGTGTCCAGTGTGATCTTGAATGTAGTGACACAGATTAGACTAGCAAAATATTAATAATTAAAAAAAACAAGACTATTCATGGTGTTCAGCTTCCTGTTATACGCAACATTTTGAGGACTTTTCACCATTCATTCTTATTTTCTTTTAAATTGTTAATTGCTATGGGAATAGTCCTACTTTTTCATTATTTGGAAGATAAAATGCAAAACAAAAACACTACTCAATTTTTGTATATCTTACTGCAAAAAAATATCCCCTTTGTGGCTATATGTAAAACAAGTGTGTGATTTAAGTAAATCAATGCTCAAAAACAAAAATGACAATGAATCACCTACATATCAAATGAACATTTCTTGATTTAAACTTTTAACTCTAGAATACTGTACAAGAATCTACTGCAAAAATCAAACTTAAGAATGACAACATTCTAAAGCACATTGCAGTTCATTTGTATAGTAAAAAGAAACACATTGTGCGACCCTGTAAAATTATCTGGTGACCCACTGGGGGTCCCAACCCTTAGCTTCAGACGCAGTGTTGTAAATGACAGAGCTATTGTCCTCTCTGTGGGGATGTGACAAGACGCACAAAGGGATAAAGACTGGTAATGACTCTGCTTTCTGTGGTCACTCAGCCTTCAAAGGTCACAGCTGACAGAGGCGCGGAGAGAAGGCCGTCTCCATCTATTCACCCCACGCCGGTCCATCTTCACGTCTTCACCTGAGCCACGGTGAAAAGTTGGGAGTTTGACAGTTAAGATGAGGTATGACTCACTTGTGTCTTGTGCTAATGACTTTACCTCCACAGTGATTTTGGGCAGCCTGATTTGATGGCGAGAGTGAGAGGGGGAGGAAGAGGGGGGTTGCATAGTGGGGAGTGACAGCTGATGCTCAAATAAGGGGTTGCTCGAATATTGAAGGCACAGACAAGAGACATGCTGGGACACAAAATCTCTCACCAGCACACTACCTGTAATTAGAGCGCTTTAGATCCCTTTCTCCCAGCCCGCCCCAGCCCCACCTGTCCCTCCAACACGCGTTTAAAACCTCCTCATCAACCATTATTACACAAAATGGAGCCTTTATGATTCAGCTATTGATTCAAACAATTTTTTTGTAGTGCATTATATTATTAGGGTAAAACTGAGTGGTTATTTTGGTCCATTTGGATCACAGTACTGTACAGATAGCTTTCTCTGTGTTCTTTTAATTAAGTACTCTCAATTTGATGATCCTAAGCACTATGTAACTTTTCCAGTGGAGGGTCTGTCATTATACTTTACCTGGAATGTAAACTTTTCTCTGTTTGTTCACAGTTAAGAAGCGTGTTTTTCAAGGTATTGTTTTAGCAATAAAAGAACACCTGTAATTGGGCAAATGCAAGATGGTTAACATTAATGCTATATGATGGAACATTTGAGGCAGAGCAATAACATCTCCATGGAGACAAGCAGGTGGCATACCATCCACCAGAAAAGTCCCAAAGTGCACCTTTGAGGTCACATTTTCTTTTGTGTGAAGAGACTGATAGTAGAGCAATATAGGGAGAAAAAAATGCAAATGTGTTCTGTAATGTATAGGATTTGTTTATTAGTTTACCAGTTCTCTGTGTTCTCTTAGTTTAAAAAGCGCATTAGAAACTAAATCTTGATTTGAAAACATAAAAAAAACTCAAAAACTAACTCTAATTGTAGTAGATTTTTTTGTTTTTTAAGTGTTAAACTAGACTGGGTTCCACCACAGTATACTGGCAGAATTGATTTACGACCATTATTTCAGTAAAACATTGTACTTCTTGTTGATGCAGCCTATCATCAGATGCTGGGCTGTTGACACCTCTCCTCCGGTGACCACCTTGTTAAAAGAGAAGTCAGGTCCTTAGAGTGTTTCCTAATTGCATGTAACTGCCCCAGAGATCTGCAGGCCTTATTATCTCATTAGAGAGTGGTTAGCTTGTTATATTTTAAAGCGTTTTTGGATCTTTCACCCAACCCCTGGCCTAGAAAATAATTTGTGTGACCTTTGGGTGTCAGTTGCACTCACAATTTACTTGACCTGTACCCAACAGTAGTACTTTTACTAGATAATTTTACATTGACTGGCTGGCCTATGCGTACACTGTTCCACAAATTCAGTTTTGGCAAATCCAAACTCTTATGTCTGTAGCCTAATAAAATTTAAGATTAATAAACAGCACATAATAGACTACTTGTGATTACACGACAATAACCTAAAAATTCCTCTCAGTTAATTTTCCCAGGTCTGTTTGCCCCCCAGAAGCTCGTACCCCATTGCGACCCCCTACTCTGTGACCCACCATGACCCATGCGCCTCCCCCACTCCCAGTGGTGCTGGTGTTAAAGAGGCTTCTATACTTTATCCTTAACAATGACAAATAAAGTCATCATCGTAGAACTAGATGCGGTGCACAAGTGTTTGTTTAGGCACTTGAAGCAATGGCCAAACATAACTCTTAAATCCTGCTTCATTCTCATGATGTCTCAGCCCCTTGCCTGATTACCAGCTCTCTGACCGCTACCATTCATTTTCTTATAATTTGACTTAGCTGACAAAGCCATTGTCGGCTAAGTCAAATTATGCATTTTGACAATACCTGTCCCTCTCACCAAACTTCAATTAATAGAAATACCCAAGTTGCACAATTACGGATTTGTGGAATTTTAATCTTCGTTTCTGCCTCGTTTGTAAATCCCCCACCATTCGGTTGATAATGTTTCCATCACACTAATGAAGTGAGGAGTAACTGGTGAATGAACACTCACTGCTTAAAATGTTTATGATGATCACTAAATTATGCAGTTTTTCTGTCACTGAATGCTATAAAATTAAGAGGTGAAAAAGGGGTGAAACATTCCACAAAAAAATCTTAATTTCCTTTGATTTGCTGCATCTTTGTTCTGGAGGTCCACTCTGTCTGCTGCACACCTAAGCAAAGCAGGGGGCTTCTATAGTAATAGCTGAGAACCAATGATCAATTAAAAGTTGAATGAATCTTCGTGTATGTGTGTATGTGTGTATGTATATGTATGTGTACGTGTATGTATGTATGTATGTGTGTGTGTGTGTGTATGTATATATAT
>KN486023.1:63747-111418 GCA_000787095.1 Periophthalmodon schlosseri
TATATATATATATACACACACACACACACACACACACACACACATATATATATATTTTTAAGTTAAGTTATGTCCTAATGGAAGATAGGGGTGGGATTTAATAAGTTTTCTTCTTCCCACTCCTTTTCGAGCTTAAATAAGGAAAAAATTGTGAAATGTGCATTAAGTATCCTTGATACATGTGCTCGAAATAAATAAGTAAAATAAAATAAAAATAAAAGTTATGACTGTGTGAATATTACTACAGCATGGCTAAACACAGAATCTTTGGTGTTGTTTATCCATTAAATTAGTATCATTTGTTCAATATCAGTTCTTCTTTGGTCATATTATACCTAAATGATCGGTAGATATTTGAACAACCAGAGATTTCCACTCTAAAGCTTTATCTGAAGATGCTTGGCTCATCAGACAGCTGTTACTCGACCCCCTTTATTTGTGGCTAAATGTTGATTCAAGGGAGTCTCCTTTATTTGTGAATGAATATACTTTATTTAGCCAGTGCTGACATGTATTGAGCTTGTTCAATCAGCCTGAAGCATGCCTGTTATGAGTCAAGCTGAACTCTTGACTGAGCATCCCCACTGGAATCCCCTCCATTCTGTCACTCATTCATCTACAGCTCCTGTGTCCTGGACCCACCAGGCCGGGGGTCCAGGTAGTCCATATGAGCTTACGGGCCTGCCCCAAGTCTGCATTTAGACCTGTTTCAGCTGCATTGAGAAGTACTGAGCCGTACTGAAATGTAGGGACGGCATATTGAGGGTGCATTCAGAGCCAGTGAGCTTGAATTGAGATGTTTTGAGCCATATTTAAATTTTGCTGGAGCCTGGCTGAAGCTGTATTGAGATGTATCAGAGCACAGCTAATTTAAGCTGAGCAGCAGAGAATGTTGTGCTTTGTAGCTGGACAGGATTGTCCATGCTGCAGCACCACTGCATTGTGGCTTAAAGGAATCCACCACACTATTGTGGCCTAAGAAGATTGTCCCTGAGAAGACGTAAGAAAACGAAGCGCAGTGATGAGCGGGAGCACTCGGGCTGCCAGAGGTGAGAGCTGATTGGCTGCGTGTGTCTGTGTGTTAGGCTCAGATTAAATGTGTCTAGTGTGTGGCCCAGTCCAGCCTCCTCGTCTGATGTGTGCCCCGTTTGGCCTCTCCATTTGATTCTTGAATCAGTTTGACCTGTACATTTGATGTGCAGAGTAGCCTGACCCCTGCATTGTCCTGAAGAAAAGCTGGGACTACAGAGAGTAAAGGACTTTACAAGGCTGTACTCTGGGGTTAGTGTGACAGCCTGATGTTCTCCCTCAATAGCCATTTGGTTATCACCTCTTTGTGTTGTCAAATTAGTGAAGTTGTCTATATTAGAAACTTCTTTAATTGCTGCAACACAGACAATATTTATATCATATTGTAAACTGTTATATCCATGGACAGTTGCGTGTAACCATTTATTTAAGAATTTGGCAAGGTTAATTAATCTTTACAAAACAACAAGCTCACAGTAATTATTATATTTTTTAAAAAGCCCTTGAGCTGCACACCTTCACTCTGTGTGTACATCAGAACAGATCACTTGCATCTTTGTGGATGTTAAGAAGCAGTTACCCTCAGAATGTGGACGCAGACTCAGTTCCACTCCCCACCTCAAAGTATTGATACTTAAAGATCTGTTTGAATTTCACATTTTATTTCATCTGTATATGTCTATCTGTATATGACCACACTCTGAAAAGGGAGCTATGGCCTTTTGATAGAATAGCTATGGGATTCTAGAGTAGAGCTAACTGCCAGTCTTTTCTTATTCTTTTGTAATAATGGCATATGGCATTCATAAAAAAAACAAAAACAAAAATTAAAACAATATGTGGTTCAGATACCTTTATTGTCAGATTATATTTACAAAAAAATAACAAATTTATAAACATAATATTTACATTAAAACAGCTTCAAGTGTCTTTTAATGAAAGTTGTGTTTCATTTGCGTTCTTCTGTACAGTCAACATGAGAAACATGCATTTGGACTTTGAAGACGTGGAGTGCAGAAGCCTTTGCTGTCATTACTGTAGACGGGGCCAGTACTGTGACATGTCGCCTTCACTTCCTGGGACCTGGACTGGCACGGAGATCCCCGGCGAAATCAGGCCTATAAAAGACACATAACACATGAAGTGAATAAGGCTTCATCATGGCAGGTGGCCATAATGTTTTTATTAATGGGAGTTCATCCACAGTTTACTGGTTTCATTATGTAGATAAAAAAAACAGATGCCTCGGTACCTGTTGAGGATGTTGCAGAGGATGACATTGATTGGCTGTTGATGTGTGACTGCATATGACCCGCACTGTATGTTTCATAACTTCGGCTATTTAATGTGGTGCCACTTGGCAGCATGCATGAATAAGAGGTCTGGTTTGATGGCTGAAAATTGAAAAAAAGCAATTTTAGTATCAGCACACTTTACTTTTAACACAGAGATGTCAGAAAATGCTCTTACTTGCATAGGCAGACTGGTGGCCATACTGAAGCTGTAGCTATTTGACAAGATAGGTTCTGACCTCGACAGCATGGATCCTGATGAAAAAGGCACTGTAACACACATTATACAATAATGAGACTAATGAGACCTCAAACTAAGGCCAAATATCAGTATATGTACAGAGATACATACTCGTGCTAAAGCTGCTGCTGATAGGAATATGATTGGATGAGTTTGATGCTTGCCGACGTTGGTTCCTTAGCTTTTCCTCTCTTCTCCATTTTGCTCGTCTGTTAGAAAACCAAACCTGCGGTGGAATAATCACATCCATGCAATATTATTTATTTAAATTAAAACACTATTGCTTAATATGGAGCGTAATGCTTTTTAACTCTTCATAAAAGTTCATAATATAACATTAGCCTACCTGTATTCTTGCTTCTGGGAGGTCAATCTTGTTGGCTAGACGTTCTCTGGCAAATACATCTGGATAATGAGTCCTTTCAAACTCTATATACAGACGTGGGATATAGTTAACATAAAATAGTCATCATCATATTCATACTGTCAGGACTTACATACCTTTCTCTAGTGCATCTATCTGCTCCTGTGTGAAGGAAGTCCGGTTCCTCTGGAGTTTCCTCTTTAGCTGCAGTCTCATCTGAGTCTCTTCTGAGTCGTCGCTGTTTGCACTTATGGTGTTCTCTGTCCCCTCTGACTCTAGACAATCTGCACACATCAACCACGGACCATCAACTATTATTTTTAAATTTTTATAACCATGTGCACCTCTTTTAGTAAATATCTCTGTGTCCTTTCAAATTTGTGACTTAGTATAGTGTCTCTTGTGACCTGTTGAAGCTGGAGTTCTTGAGACAATTCAACTAAAATATATGTCAATTAAATGTAAATTATTAAAATAAGTTTTGTTGAGAAAAGGGCTTCAGTTTTGAGCTGGATAAATCTAGATGTGTGTGTGCCTGCTGTGGAGATGCAGAAGCAGCTTGACTTGTGCTCCCGGAGGAATGCATGTTTTTTCTGGTGCAAGCCTAATTATTCATTATTCCCATCAGACAGAGGCTGCAAAACAGAATGAAGCCATTGCTCAGTGTCACAGGCAGTCAGGCAGAAAGAGATACAAATGAGAGCAGACGCCGCTCTGCCCTCCCATTGATACAACACACACTGAAGGTCTATCAGCTGTGGGCCCATAGGGATCCTGAACAGGTCCCAAACCAAAGAACCAATCAATATGAAAAAGTGTATGAACATTTTTGTGGTAACTACATATTAAAAACATAGATAATTATTAATATGTATTATTATAACACTGTCATAGCACATTTATTATTATTACTACATCACAATCAGACGCCTTCATGTAAAAGTGAAATAATTAACAATTACCTCTTGATTATTTGTGTAATTATTGTGTAATTTACATATGCATTTTAAGTATGGCACAAACTAATGATACTCATAAATGTCAATTCCATCAGTGTTTAAATCAGTTTCAATTAATTTATCTAGCAGATATGATGTATATATGGTGCTCTTATAGTGTAACACATTTGTTTTTCTAACCGTTAGCAGTGAGAGTGGTCCCAGAGAACCAGCCGGAGCGCCCTCCCCAGGCAGTCTGTCCGTTGAGCATCTTGAGTTTGTCGAACATCCCCTCGGTTCCTGCTGGGCCCATTTGTTGCTTGTCACTGGCTAAGTTTCTGAGCACGCGGTTTATTGATGATACCTGTCAGTCACCACAACATGTAAGTGAATTTACTGTATCATATCAATATATTTTAGAAGGAACATTTTACCTATGAATGAATACTTTAAATTAAATTTTCTTTTATGTTTGGTACTACAGTAATAATAATTCATTGCACAAGTCATTTTGTTATATATTTTGTTATATAAAGACTTACGCTGGGTATGTTGTCATTAGTGCAGATGCCCTCCGCCAGCAGCCGGTCTCGGATCTCCCAGGCGAATATCGATGGACACTCTCGTTTGTACTGGGAGATCCTGCCCACCACTTCAGGAGTCGCCACGCGGGGTTTACTGCCCCCGATCGCCCTGGGACGGATGGAACCGGTCTCGTAATACCGGCCCAGAATCTTACTCACACAACCGTTTGACACCTGGATCAGAAGAGTTTGTTTAAAAGCAGATTGTGCTTTAGTGTTAATAATTAATTATTATGTGATTTTTGATAATTATTTTAAATGAGTAGCTCATCAATGCTGTGTCGAGATTTTCAAATTTACAATCCCGAGTCAAAAATTCATAATATAATCAAAGTTTTCTCTCAGCAGTAGCTGCCAAACCCATAATTTATTATGCTGTGCAATCAAATGTAAAATAGTATAAAACACGACACATTCATCTGAATAAACTTACAAAATGTATAATGACTTTAATTCCTTATTAAACCTTATGTATTGGTTGTAATGTAAATGCTCCTCTCTGCAGGCTTACACACACCTGCAGTATTCGGGAGATGTCACATGGCCTGGCACCGCTATGAGCCAGCTCCACAATCTTCTGCCTGGTCGAGTCAGGTAACGGCCTCCCATTCACAAACACCCCTCCGAGCTGGTTCACCCCGCTGTGACCTACATGAGCACAATCACAGCACAGGGACATTACAGCAGCTGACACTGTGCACAAGCCAGTTTAATACTGCAGTATATTTAAGAGTGTACTCTAGAAATAAAGCCACATGCAGGAAAGGAAGCTGCAGCAAGCACATGGCGGGGTAAACACAGGCCTGGAGGAGGGACTGTAGCTGGATTTTGCCAAAATAGTATTATATATTTATTTAAACTTCCACCTACATGTATAACCACATTATTGTCATTTTATCAACTCACTATCCACACTCTATCCACAAAGATACATATTTTTGTCTCAGTTTACAAATTCATCTGACATTGCCATATTGACAAAAAAAATGTTTTTAATAATTTTGACTTCTCCCTGTTGTCACAGTGAAACAGTTCCACAGAAGCCTTAGTGGGACGCTGTGGTGGAGAAAGTGATTAACATATTGCAGGTTTGACTTGTTTGTACTCAGCAGGGGCAGGTTAAGCAGGGATTTAATCCCAATCCATTGAGTATTTTCCATTAATGGCTCAGTTGAGGAAAGGCATATTGAGGATTTATCAAACATTAATAAATGATGTGAGATGTGGGCACCTCATCACCAGATAGAAAAATACATAACTGAAAATATATGTACAGTACAGAGGCCGAAATACTGCAGTCAAATTTGTGTCAATTTGATATGTGCTATGTGGTTCAAGAAAATATCCATTGATTTACAATGCTGTATTTTACATTGGATTTCCTGTTTGCACTGTGGACTATTTGGGCCAGAGTAATATGTTAATCAGAGACTGGTCCCAGAGGAGACACTGAGCTGTGCTCGACTGAAGCACAATTAATTGACAGACATATGGAGTCAGTTTGGCTGTGACTGTGGCACACGTGTGATCCCTGGAGACAGTGCCGACTGCCCCACTATCATTTTGTCATGTTTGAATGAATTGTACACCTAGATTTTTGTCTCAGACAGACAACAGACTAGTGAATTGCATTAAGATGCAGTAGTTGTGTTGAACTTTTCAAACAACCTGCTCCGCCTCCTGACCGCTGCTCCCCCAATGTGAAATCTACAGATTCAAAGTTTGTGTTGTCACAAATCTCTTACAGAATCTCTTTAAGTCTTGTATTTGAAAAATGCATGTATTAAGGAAAACTTGTAGAAAATGAGCAAGCGTGATGGGATAGAGAGGCAGAGCAGGACTGAGAGAGGTGCAGGGCAGAGCAAAGGAGAAAAGATACACACACCTTCACTGTAGGCAGCACGGACCTCTTGTGCCGCAGTAAGAGAAGACCAGCATGAGTTACTGACCAAACACTGCTGTCTCAATTTGTTTATTAGAGGCTTTGCTGCACTGAGACAGTAGGACACATTTATGCAGCCATTTTAATAAAATGTCCTCACTTAACTGATGTCAAAATATTCAATTCAAATTCAATCATCACCTATTCTGTCCAAACATATCTCTAATATGCTACGATGTAAAAACAAATTTCACCTTTCCTTTACATGACATTGCATTTACTCACTGGTTTGCATCATGCTGGCCACTCCACTCTCCCAGCTTGTATGGCCTCTGTAGTCTAGACAAGAGAGACATTAAATCTTTTATTTATTGATTTATTTTTATTTAAGACTTACACAATATATTAGAATATTACTATGGAAGCCCAAGGTTATTATTTTAGTTTATAATAAAAGAAAATTGTAAGTTTGTGATATACTCAGTTACAATTATTGTGCAACTTTAAACACCCACGCGCGCTGAGACCAGCCAAGGCGCTTCTCCCCGGACTAGTCCTGTGTGACCAGATCTAAAGTTTCAATTTTATCGTCGATGACCCGATAACGGTTATTCCAATCCAATGGGACAAATCGACCAAAGAAATGCTCTGAAATTTCCGCACTGTGGGGCAAATGAAGGTCCTCTAATCTTATGTATATGTATCTCTTATGTGGAGCGCATCACAATAAATCTAGGCCTGCTATAAAGGTAGTTAATACGTCTTACTTTTTTATCAGACTATTAACGTCTCGGCCCTACAGCTCGCTGCGTCAGGGGCCATGGCTCAGGTGCGCTCTGTGCGTGCGCCAAACATATGGGACTTGGGCTAGAGCCGTCACACCCGCGCGCACAGCAGCCTTCACAAGTTCACGTGTTGGATCAGTCCACTGCGCCAGAATAAATCAAGCGCTTAATTGGCTTATTTAATGAACGGGAAAAGCATTTCATCTGGAAACTGGAGACTGCATTCCGTCAAGGTGCCGTTTCAAGACTAGGCCTCCCTCTGCAAAAGGAGCACGGATACTTTTTAATCGTGCTGAGGAATGCGCTTTATGTTTTATATATTTTGAAAAATGTACATAGGCCTATATTTGTTTAGACATTTGAAATGTTTGCTTTAGCTAGAAAAGTTACAAGGTTAAAATTGGCTATTATTTGCAATCTTGACTCTTGAGCAGCTTGTAATAAAAATACTATGGGATTTAGGGAAGTAGGCCTACAAGCAAAAATAGGCTCGTATGCACTATCGGCCTTTTGGACTATATAGAATGAAAGACGTTTTCTGCAAACTGTTGCGCATGAACAAAAGTTATCTTACATTGTATGTTACTAACACAAGTTAAAGTTTTAATGGCATAATTTAAAAAAAAAAAGCAAAATTATTTGTTGATGTTACTCACACTTAGTTAGTCGATACTGCAACATAAAAAAATAATAATAATTGCGTAAAACAGGCCTAAACTAAAAGTATAGAAATATACAACCAGTCAGGGCTAAACAAATAAATAAATGTCTAGAGACGATCTATTTTGAATAAAAAAATCCACCCTATCAAATTACTTGGAACTATGGCACAAACCACATCAATTGGAATCCAATTAAACGTATCCTGAAATCGTAATTACGCATTACGCGCGAAGAAAATGACATTTGTTTTACTTTAAAAGTTTTAAATTAGGCTATAGTGTTCAACTACTTACATCCATCCGTGGACTGAACGCTTTCCATAGACACGTGTTAACATTGTAGCCCGCATCGGTCCCTCTCTGTCCCCAGGTAAAGTCACAGACACGCGTCACTCAGTGCGAATGAGAGGCTTACCTTTCTGTGGCATCGTGAAAAGCTAGAGTTTGTTTGGTTTGCAAAGCAGCTCCGCTCGTCTATTCTTTCTTCCAATTAGTTTCTCCTTGACTGAAGAGACAAGTGCAGAGAGTGACAGAAGTGATCTCTGAGGAGAGAGGAGGGACGAGTGGGAGGGCGGAGAGACGATCGAGCCGCACGTTCGGAGCCGGACCGCAGTTCATCAGCGGAGAGAGAGCTGCTAAAATGTCCAACTCGGTCAATTAGAAGCTTGTTGAGTCTGTAGTTTTTGTGGCGTTACCATTAAATAGGCTACCCAATTCCGGTAGAAACGTCAGGTTATTATCCTCTCAATATATATTGTACATTGCAGTTTGATTTACTGCCATTAGATCCAGCTTTGCTTGGAGAACTGTAGCCAATTAATTTTACTTCTACATATAGACCCACAAACAGTGACACAGCATCTAAAATAGAGGGTCACCTTTTTTCCCTTAGCGGTTGGTGAAACAAAGCCCAAACTATTTGTTGTTTCTTTTTATAAATAAATAAGTAAATAAATAAATAAACTTCAATATTTTGAATATATGGTTAATGCATTTTAATTAACAGAAAAAAATGCTCATTACTTAATGCCTCTACTTTTGTCTGCTGTAGTTTTTCTCAACCACTAGGCTATCCAATCCAAGCAAGATTGTTGAAACATTTATTGTGGAAACCCAGAGATTGATAAACATAAATATTTGTAGTTTATTGTAGTGAATTTTCCATTATGTAAATAATTTACATGAACTCCCACCATCTGCAAGGTAGGTCTATAGGCCTACTCTATAAACCTGAACCGTCAATTTAACAAACCACACTTAACTGCTAGTAGAACAGGTTTACCGACTCTAAATCAAAAAAAGTTAAAAGTAATAGTTAGAAAATAATGTTTTTGCTCATGCAAGAAGTAAAGTCATGAGATATGGTCTCCAGCTCCATCTATTGGCAAAAAAACATGATTGCTTCTATTCTTGTCTTGTCTTTTTTTTTTTTTTTTTTTTTTTTTTTTTTGTATTATAAAGCCATTTAACCTGAAACTTCCATTCACCGCATACCTTAACCTTTTGTCGGGACACAGTTTTTACATTTTAATATGGTTGTGAGTGAAACTTAATTTTATTTATTACATTTATTCAAATGCTTGGTTTGTATGCTATGATATTTTGATTTTATAGACAGCAAAACAAAACCCATATGCATTTATTTCACCTTGTGTTGTACATTTACCTATTACCACGAGGTATATACAATTAGGTCTATGCGACACTAGTTATTTACTACTAGTAAAAAAATATACAATTCTTAAATACTAAGAAAGCCAAAATCAGTTATAAACCAGAGAATATACTGCTATCCACAAGCTGCATTTGAGTAAATCCCATTGAATGCCATTAATGTATTAAAAACAGCATCACTGTCATCCAAGTGCAGATCGGCAGACCTTAAATTACAGCACTGTCAGAGGTCCTCTTCATCTGTGCAAATGAAGAGGGCATCACTACTGAGTGATGGACAGCGACTGAAAGAAGACACAACCATGGCTCGACCCTTGATGACAGAAACTCGTGTCAACAGTGCCCCCATCCTCTCCTCCCACACCTCCTCAAACTCCCACGGCAATCTTCAACCAATCAGCATCAACTCTGCCACTACACCTTAGCTCGTCCTACTTTGTGCGGCATCCTCGTGCATCTTAACTCCACGCACCTCTGCCCCATGCAACTTCTCCATTTCTATACTCCTCCACCTCCACTTTCCTCCTGTCTCGCACCTTGTGACTCCCAAGCTGGGTGTCTGTCTAATGCTGACAGCTAACAAGTAATTACAGGTAATCATCTAAATGGACAGTAATTATTGAGAATGGGGAGGGGCCTGGATTCGCCTTTACAATATTGTGAGTGGGAGCCAGACCTTGACTTCCTATTGTCCTCGAGCAGAAGCATATTCAAGACACATTGTGAATTATTATGTTAACACAAGACTGTTATTTTTATATATATCTTCTGCTTATCTCCATGTTGTACACCTCCAGTAAATTTGCACATTATTACACACTTATGACAGTTCACTGAAATTTTATTAACCATCACCTCATGTTTTCTTAGGGCTTTAACCAACTAGAACCTGCTGGAACGGAGGACATGCACACTCAGAGAGACTGTAATCATTCTGGCTGGATCAAACGTGATGACCTATGCTGAGAGGTAGGATTGCTAACCATTCTGCTACTGTGCACTCCATGACTCAGCAAAAGCAGAGGCTCAAACAGACTCTTTCTTTCTCTTCTCACCTCTCTGGTTCAGTGGACATCCAGATGTTGTTTGGGCACTGATTTAACATTGTGCATATACTGTATCTATGGCCCCATATGTGTTTTTGGGTGTGCTTCTGTTGACTAGGATTTTCAGAATTTTCTTACCTTCAGCATTTTCTTTCACTGGTTAGGTTAATGACATACTACCAAGACACATTTAGGGACGCTGGAACATAAACAAGCTTTGAAGCCACACTCATGAACTTATTCAAATACAGTAGTACAAAGTAAAAAAAATGTTAAAGCTGAAAAAATCTATACAGTCTTATGCATGGCTTATATAATGATCGATATAATTAAAATCTCTTAGGTGTTGTTCCATTAAATAGAAAAGAATGGGGCCTATTTCAGCCAATATGCAGACCAGTTGACGCCCACATTTACATCTTACTACATGGGGTGTGATGGATAAAAGAATGAAAAACAAACAAATATAACTTTGATTCCAATTTCATTAAGTGTTGCGCTTTTACAGTGGCAACGGTTATTTGTGCATACTGTATAAACAATTTTTCTGTTTGATGTATGAGCAAAATTAAAAATAAATGCATCGTCTTGCTCAGATCACAAGTTTTCATTAGCTTGCAGACATTTTGCAATAATCCAATTTTCTATTTAATCATTTAATCACTATTAATGTGCAATGTAAAATATTCAATTTTCTGACCAATCTCGATGATTACTGTTCTGTAATCTGATCACCCTGTGTCTGCCTCTAAAATACCACTTCATTAACTTCATGCATTTAGTCCAAAAGTGAGTGTTTAATTTGGAAATGGATGAGTTGTGTGCACAGAGGCAAGCGCGTGTGTCCAGTGAGAAAAGAAGGCCTTTAATTGCATTGTTCTGCGTTTATTAGCGGGTGAAACTTACATTAACCTTTTCATTGGGCCTGACATTTCTTTTCCCACTAAATGGAGAATTAAAGACCATTGGAAAGCCATTAGTGTAATTTACTGCTTCTGTTGACTGGTCAGCTATTAGAGAGGGCTGCACGACCACTGCACTTCACATCAGCGGCCACGTCTCAAGTTTACTTTTGATTAGAAAGACTTAACACAAACGTGGGTCTACTTTCTGTAGATGAAATCCTTAACCAGACACAGCAAGGTGGCATCATTCCTTTGAAGGACACATAGTGCCAAAACAAGTTTGAGTTTGTTTATGCTGTGATGCCCCAAGCCCTCTGCAACATTTAATGGAAAAGTTTGAGAGAAATTACTAATAAATGAATGAATGAAGCACTTAACACTTTTAAACAAAATAATAAAAATGAATACATAAAACAAAATAAATAAATAAATATAAATATGTTTTATACATCCCCAGAAATACACAAACACATTAAATGTTTTGATGGCTATATTCAAACATTTCTATTCTGAACAGTAAAATGGTCATGTTGCACGTTGTCCCATATACGATGCTGATACAAGAACCAGGCCAGGAATTCTGAGAAGCTGTCTGAGGCTGCCACCTAGTGGGAGTAAAATGAGTGACATACGTCTTCACAAGAGTAAAGGTTACATTCGTGCATTAGCTTATTTTAGAGAACCAACCAGTGGTGGAAGGTAATGAAGTAAAAGTAGTAAAGTACTGTACTTAAGTGCAGATTTTAGGTATCTGCACTGTACTTGAGTACAGCAGGTATCTGTACTTTCTACTCCACTTCATTTTTGAACAGTCTTTTTATATTATTGTTTGAGACCTGCTGAAAAGGCTGAGGGGTTTATTTTTATTTTTATGAAGTTCATAATGTGACCAAACAAAAATATACAAATAAAAATGGCTAGAAAAAAAAAAAAAAATCAATTCATTTGTTTCTATTGAACAAAATTCAACAGAAATCCTTAACAAAACCAAAATCTCAAAATCTGCACAAAATACTTTTACTTCTTACTCTTTATATACACTTTTAAACTGGTACTTTCATATGTGATACTTTTACTTTTAGTTGAGTATTTCTTTGCTCCGGTATCTGTATTTATATTTAAGTAACACAACTAAATATTTCTTCCACCACTGGAACCAACCCAATGCAGAGGTGAAAGCATAGGCAGTATTAAAGGGGTTGTTTCTCTGAGGTTTTCATGCTGTTAGTTTGTTGTTATCTAGTAACAATAGTAGCTGTGACTGAGAGAGTGCCTTTAATTAAGAAATTAGCTATGACTGCTGCTTTAAGCTATGGCTCATGGACATGATCTTTCTTTAATAAGCCGCTATCTGGAGCTTAAATTCCAAATAAGTCACCAAAGTTGGTATGGAGGAAGCAGTAACTAAATATAAAACTATACTACGTTGCCTTATTTTGCTGATTATTCTTGACTAATAATGTTGGAAGTCCCTTTATTGAGAGCATTTTTTGAAATTGTATGTTTTCTACAAACACCTACAACTCAATTTTATCTATTTATCTTGAAAAACCTGTTGTGCTTCTCATTTCTGTACTGAAGGCCTTCCTGTATCTAAATGTGATATAGATCTAACTTATCCGCTTGCACCATTCGGGAGACCTCTTTGTTGCCCAACTTCTTCCTCGAGGTCATGTAGGTACACAGAGCACCAACTCCAAAGTTCTAATTCTGTTATTCGAATAAAAATCATTTCAGAGAGTGATATGCCCCTAATAATAGACCATCAAATGCAGATGTGGTAAATATTTCAGATGGTTCTGTTGCGTTGCGAGTTCCTTTTTAATGGAATCATGACTGGACTTTCAGACCATGTGAGTAGCCTAACTGGTAAAATGAGTCGAGCATTCTTAGCATTATAGCCACACATAGCTGCACTGGCTGCTCAGGTTGCAATATACATCACAGAGGCAGAGCAACAGCTGAAAAGGAAATAGTGGAATTGAGCTTGGAAATGCTGATTGGCAATGATACAAGACTCAAAATGGAAAATACTAAATAAATATAAAAATTCCTCGTTTATATATGTCTTAATAGGAATTTTCAATCACAGATAAGTTGAGCGTGAATTTTGTATTGGCAAAAGATGAATTAAAACAAAATCACATAATTTAAAGTCAGGAAAAATACATGTTATGGCATTTTCTGCTCTGTAGGCTGTGGTGGCATGCTCCAACGTGATATCATTTGCGGTACAACGTTTGTAGTTATCTCAAGTTGCCATTTAGCACATAGTTAGGGCCAGTGTGTACTTCCCATATCCCCCTGACACCTGTTAGTCTGTGTATTTGATTTGTTTATTTCATGGTGGGCATGTGTCATCCATTAATATGTGTGATAGTCCTAGACAGTCTTCTTACTATATGGTGCAAAGTTTGAAAGTGTATAATTAGTATTAGTAGGTATTCTCTCGTGCCATGACTGAAATTGTGGATCATAAAAACTTAATTCTTATGTAACACACTGTGTACTTTGAATGCTAGTCTTATCTTGTCACCATCAGAGCTAATATTGTAGCTGAGAGCCGACAAAATGATATAATATAGTGGCTATGTGAGATATAGTCATTGCCAAGTGGCCAAGTTGGCAGTGACAAAGAATACATACTATGCAAGGCAGCGAGATGGGATTAAGTTAGGATTAGTTCAACAGATTTAACAAAGCACTACATTCACATATTTGTTAGGGTGATGATTGAAAGATATACATGGTTTAAGCTTGAAGTGCCTTGGTCTTAAACTGTTTGTTTCATGGTTAAATCTAATGACACACGCGCACACACACACACACACACACACACACACACACACACACACACACACACACACACACACACAAACAGCACACACACACACACACACACATACACACACAAGCACAGCAATTGGAATTTATTTCTACAATTTCTACAATAATTGCTAACTTTTCTGTATAAAAAAGTAATAATGCAAATATTCATCTATGCATAATTGGGTATTTTGTACACTGCTCATGTTTTTATGTTGTAATAAAACACACAGCTTGTGTGTATTTCCTGTTAATATACTTTTTGACCTTTCTGTTTTGTTTTGACAGAACTTTGAAGCTTTGGCCCAAAATCATGAAGCAGACCAGAGAGGCATATACTTTATATCAGCGTCTGTACTCAAACCCAGAAGTACAAGGTGAGTTGTTGTACCGCTGGACAAGACACCTCACCCTCATCCCCTCCTCTTTAGAACTTTTAGCATAAAAAACTGCAAATAACCTGGAACGTATAGTGGCAAGCACTTACAGGTCCTCAAAGAACTGTTTTTGTCCACATCTTTAAACTTGACACATTGTATTTCTGCTGTTTTGTGCCTTTTTTGATTCAATGCCAAGTTTAAAAAGCACATGATGTTTGGAGCATAAAGTCAGAGGATGGTGATATCCCATGTGAGATTAATGGCTTGTACTTCCTTCCGTCTTCATTGAAAAGACACATTTTTTGACCCTAAAATGTCTAAAAATAGCCTTCAGTGCGGATGTTACTGCTTTCTTATGTAAGCTGTGGCCCAATGTGTCCGGGGTGAGAAGCTGTACAGAGAGTCTAGTAAAATAAACTTTGCAATTCTTCTTCTTTGAAATTCAGAATTACAGAGCAAATTGTGTAAGCAAACAGGATTACATGATTTACAATTAATAAATCTATAAATATAATCTCCTTTGGGCTTTTAATTCGGGGTCGCCAGATTCAATTAATTAACTTCATGCGTGCATAAGGTTCATGATAGTGCAGGCTGGTGATCCTTCCTTATGATACTTTTTATATTGTCTAGGCTGCGCACTGGCATAAGGATTTGTTGCCGATTTTTGTGTTACTATAGCTTTTTCTGGTGGTGAGCTGACGGAGTTTACATGTAAGTCCCATTTTCAAATCCTCTTAGCATGTGCCAGTATAACTTTAAACATGCCACATCTGCAACTGAAATCAGACGTTTACTGCATGGGCTCACTATACAGAAATAGATCATAAAAACGACTTGTTATAGCTTCTTTATTGCTTTACCTATATATCATTTCACCAATAAATCTAAAACTGGTTTGAAATGTGCCCTGCTTTTAAATGATCTCTTTAGCAATCTCCAGCTAATCACTTAAAACCACTCAACTCAGTGCTAATCTTAATGAACACGGGCACTAATTTATGAGTGGTAATGGTTGAGAGAGGGGTCCCGGGACAGGTCGCAGGGCTTTGATCTCACAACCCTCTCAATGGAGCTGGGGGAGCAGGGAAAGTGTGGGAGGGCATTTCTTGTTCATCAGTTTTATCGTCGCCTATGTTTAGATCTTGGATCACAGATGTCTTGGTCTCAAGTATCAGAGCCCTCAGTACAGCGACTGGGACAAACAGCGAGTCCCTGCCCTGAGCTTCAACAGGACACTCTTAAAGACACGCAACGCCAACCCAAGGGACACAAGAGAGGCCGTTTTTGTCAGTGTTAGATGAAACAGAGGAAGAAATAGAACAGCAGGGATATAGTGGGTTTCAATGTGTTCTACCTGAAAAGCCTGCACCATGACCCAACAAGGGGAAGACGAGGACAAGCTTGCGCCAGTCACTGAACCTAAACAGTCCTCAGTGCATTTCCTACGAGATGTGGTTTTTCATGGCAAGTTTGAGGTGAGTAGATCTTTGGCAGGCCAAATTTTCTGGTTAATATTTCATATCTGCATGCATTACATACTAAAATGAAATGACTGTCTACACTGCTACAGATTAACCATGTGTTGTCATTTTAAAATAAGAAAGGTGGCAGTTAAAATGTCCAAAATGTTGATGTCTGTGGCTTTTAACAACAGACTCATTTCATTCACACTTTCAGTGGTCAATTAAATGAAGCTTGTGAATGGATCCCAAATGGATCCTGTTGCATTCGTGAGGATCACAACACATACCAATAAACTACATTTGACACTCTAAATACCAAAGAAATGCTGGCCAAACAAGGAACCTTCCCTTTGTATGATAAATGATCAAAGTCAAGGTTGAAAAAATATTGGGATTAAGTTTTGGCCAGTGAAAAGCAATAAAATCAACCTGTGTAGTAGAGACACCAACATTAAGATATTCTGGGCTCTAAATGATTGGATGGGGCATCTCTTGAGGAAACACACTTACAGACTTTACACTTCTTGTAACTTTGTAAACTTTGCTTTTTACAATGTCAATATGTAAATGTTCTATCAATGTTTTTGATTGACTGTCAAATGTGGAGCTTGATATGAGAGAATAGTGTGGAAATGAATAGTTTGAATATTGCGACAGCTGTATCTCATTTCCCAGTAGTTTGGGGAAGCCCTTCTCGGCCCTTTATTTTTAATGCAAGGGACCACCCACTATGTTCATGGGAATATCCAATGTATCCATGTAATAGAATAAGTGTGACAAGTTGCAGCCTGCAAATTATTTTAACATTACAGTGTCTACATTCAAACATGTTTTTATCCTGACTAAGACTACCAACCTAGACTGTGGGTAATGAGAGTGGTGGTAGTAGTAGTTACCTTAAAAGACGGGGGAAAACGAGGCCAATAGTTAAATCCAACAAAGTACTTCAGATAGTTGAAGTAGAGCTGTGGATAGTTTACTCATGGAAGACAGCTTTGAGAGCAGCTTCTGTAAAAAGTGGTAGAGCCTGCTGAGATGGTTTTCCTAAAATTCTTAATGTCTTTATTGATGAGAGTTGTTATTATTTGTTTAATTGTTGGGGGCTATGCATGTTAATTAACCTACATATACGTATATAATTTCCACTGACTGTCCTGCATTCACGCTCACAAAAACACTCTCTGTCATAAATCAGCTTACATGGACACTGAAAGCAACGTGGAAGCAGTATGTTGCCCAAGGACACAACAACAGTAAGAACTAGAGCCACTGCTGCCCCACTGTGGCACCTGGTATTCCTAGCGCTTTCTCATCCAAGTACTAACCAGGCCCAACCCTTAGCTTACAAAGTCACTGATCGGGCGTTGTCCAGGTGGTATCACGTTAATTGTATAATTAGTTTATTTTACACTTTAGATTGCATCCCAGTATATCAAAATTCCATGATGAGTTACTTCACCATTTATTGTTATAAACTGAAATTGTTTTTTGTAACTAGCAACTTCCTATCCATATCTGTTGAAATAGTTAAACTGTACATACATTTTATTAGCATATCTCTTCTTTCTATCTATATTTTTGCTGCAGCTCCTCAAATCGGTGACCCCAGAGGAGAACACCTGTTACCAGAAGGGTCTGTACTTCGAGGACGGTCAGAGGAGAGTGGATTATGTCCTCACCTACAATCTGAAGAAGCCTTGTGGCAGTCGCATGAGCAGATATGTGCCACACATGCACATTGACAACGCCCACATCCACGGCTCCAAGAACAGAGACAGAAACACTGCTCGACCAGGGCAGAGAACTTCCATTGGTGGGTTTGGATGGGAGCTGGGGTCTCCAGGAGAAGATGACAAGATCCTTCAAAGAGAGGACTTTGAATCTAAACTCAGAGATATGGGGCTGGAGCTGGAGAAAGAAGAGAATGTGAGTATATTGATTTATTTATTTTATTTCCCCCCTCTACCATGGTCATACAAAGTTTAAAAGAGTACAGTTACAGTTATATGTACATTCACTGCCTGATTTTGCATATTTTTAATGCTTTATTCTTTTTATTCTGTGTAAACTTTCTATACCCTCTTTTACCATGCTCAGTACAGTTGTACAAATAACACATAAACTTTGTATGAATCACAATTAGGGTAAGGTCCCAGGAGTGGGTTTTGTAAAGATTCATGCTCCCTGGAATGTCCTGTGTCGAGAGGCAGAGTTCATGAAGCTAAAGATGCCAACCAAAAAGGTTGGACTCACATTGCCACAACAGCCAGTGAATACAGATGTGTGACCAGTGGAGTTAAATAAAAGTTGATGTATGTTTTTTATCAGTGCTACGAAGTGAAGCGGTCCAGTGGTTTTGTGGAGAAGCTCATGTCTTTGGCCAGTAAAGTGGTGGAGCCTCTGCACCCCCATGTGGAGGAGCACCAACCCAAGAATGTCAAGTACCTGTCGCACACTTTCTCCAGAGAAAAATCACATTTGTGAGTTTAGTCTGGGCACATGTGTTATTAGTGTATCTAGATTTACTACTGTACTGAATAACCAGTTTGTACCCATTGTTGTTTGCAGGTTTGATCTTTCAGACAAAGACTGCTTCTTTGACAGCAAAACAAGAAGTTCAATTGTAAGTTTGTTACGTGTTAAAACAATCACCAGGCGTTTAATAAATGTAAATGTTGACATTAAGTTTATGATAAATGTATAATCACCAAAGTCAAATTATTTATCTTATTTTATATGATTCTGTTTCAGGTGTACGAAATTCTAAAAAGAACTAAATGTAAGGCAAAGTACAGTATAGGTAAGTGAATCATTGTCTTTTATTTTATGGAGTCAAATGGACCTCAGTGTTTTCTTCATCTTCTGTTTATCACATCCCAGGTATAACAAGTCTGTTAGGTAGAGGGGTGTATACAGCAGCTTACCCTCTACATGATGTGAGTACAGTTTGGATTGTCCTCATCCATTAATAATGTGCTATTTGCAAAAGTAAATATTGCATATGTAATACTGTATATTGTATTTTCTTCTTTTATCACATTTACAGGGTGATACAGAGGAGTATGCAGAGCCAAATGACAGAAAAGTATGAAGCTATCTCATTCCATTCATGGCTTTGTAGAAAACGATACATATATGACATGTAATGGCATGGGCAAATAAAAAGTTGGCATGAAATATTATCAAAGGAACAAGTCCCAACCTACCCATGTACTTAGGTGCTCCATCTTTAACAGTAAACACACACATTCATTGAGCATGAGCTGAAATTACAAAATAAAAAATAAACAAATCTCACTGATAAAAACACATTTTTGCTGTATGAAAAGTTATTTCCATTTTTATTTTCATGTATTCCTTAGCTTCTGTACGAGGAGTGGGCAAACTACAGTGTATTCTACAAGTACCAGCCCATTGGACTGGTGCGGTAAGCATGAGCTAAACCAACATTTTATGAAGAAAATTATTTTCTCTGTATTACTATTTTGCACTTTGTCCATCGGATTTCTTTTATCAGAAAATATTTTGGGGAGAAGATTGGCCTTTACTTTGCCTGGTTAGGTTTGTACACACAGATGCTGATTCCAGCATCTATTGTGGGAGTTATTGTTTTTCTCTACGGCTGTGCGACAGTCAACGACAACATACCAAGGTGGAGTAGACACTTTCATAAATTGATTTACATGAAGAGTAAAAGATTTCTAAATATGTATTTGTGATTTCCAGTATGGAAATCTGCCACCCAAAGAACAACATCACCATGTGTCCGCTGTGTGATCAGGTGTGCAGCTACTGGAAGCTGAGCTCAGCCTGTGGCACGGCCCGAGCCAGCCACTTATTTGACAACCCTGCGACTGTCTTCTTCTCCGTGTTCATGGCTCTGTGGGGTGAGTGCACAAATATACTAGAGAGCCCATATAGTGAAGGTTTGTAAAGTGTATCATTTAAAAACTGTTTTCTTTGTTTTTCTTTTCAACAGCCGCTATGTTCATGGAGCACTGGAAAAGGAGGCAGATGAGACTGAATTATGAATGGGATTTAACTGGGTTTGAGGATGAGGAGGTTGGTCTGACTCTTTGTGCTTGTACTGCCAGTTCTGTTTTTAAATATTATCAGTGATGTTTTTAAGCAGCTACATTATTTTTTTCTTGTCTCTCCATTTTCTGTTTGGGTGTTTATTTTGTGCAGGAGGCTCTAAAGGTTTGCTAAACATATATTCAAATTATAAATGATTTACTTCTCTATCTTTTCTTGTCTGTTCCTGCAATACATAATATAGATATGCATTTAGAATTCTCTTTTTTGTCTTCTTAACTACAGACGCACTAATCCAGGCTTTTCAATTCTGATACCAATGCTTTGACTTACAAATACTGGATATCAACCAGTGTAGAGAATGAAAGTATATTTTTGACTTAAAAATTACTTTCCAAGAAAAAAAAAAAAATGAAAATAGCCTATTATTTAACTGTTTTTTCAAGTTACTAAGGAACAGCAATGTATAAACAAAGGTTGAGATGTTAAAGATTGCTATTACATTCATTGATTGGCCTAACCCTGTGTATCAATACAGGGTTAGGCCAATCAATGAATGAATTCTGTAACTGATATTTGATCATGTAAAATTTTCTGAATCAAACCCTATACCAGTGTCGTTATCAGTGCATCCCTAATATTCACATGCTTGCTTTTTCAATTCACAATGAAATTTAACTGACTTTCTCTAATTCTTTCACAGTTTCTAGTCACTTTCTTTTCATTTTCTTTTATATATTTTTTATATTTCAACCTTTTTACTCAACTTTTTTCCCCTTCACCACTGAATCAAGTGCTTTTTATGTCACTCTTGTCACAGGATCATCCTCGAGCTGAATATGAGTTTAAGGTAATGCAGAAATCAATGAGGAAAGAAGAGAAAACTCCACACAAGGTAAAAAAAAATATGTCATCCAATTAATTCTTCTTTGGGAAATTAATATATATTATAATTAATAAGATATATAATCATTTTATTTTCTTTTTTGTCGTTTTTTGATTTTAACAGCTCACCTGCCAAGACCGCTTCCCTGCCTATATGACCAACGTTGTCATGATGTTGTTAATGGTAAGACGAATTTTGTGTTCCTTTTTATTACATTAAAACTTTTACATTTGTGTTTTCTTTCACAGATTGGTGTCACCATTGCCATTGTGTTTGGTGTGATCATTTATAGAATTTCCACCAAAGCAGCGCTCTATATGAGCTCCATCCCCATGTCTCGAAACCACATCCAGGTGACGGTGAAGACCACAGCGGCCATTATAAACCTGGTGGTCATCCTCATCCTGGACGAGGTCTATGGAGCGGTGGCCCGATGGCTCACTGTGCTGGGTAGGCTGTAATATTATATATATATTATATATTTGTCAGGTAAATGAAGTAACAAGTAATGGTCTGATAATGTTAAGGTTAAGCAGAGGTGGGTGGGATATCCAAAAAAGTAAGAGTATTGTTGTTACGACCCAGCTCAGCTAGGGACAGGGGAAGTAACAAACAAGATGGAAAATTGTAAAACCAAAGTTATAATTTATCTAAAAGGAACGTTCCTGTAAAAAACAAACAAAAAGAGGCTCTTAACAGAGTAGGTAAATTTAGAACTAAAAGAAATACAACCAACAAAACTAAAGTACAGAAATTACAATAACACAAAACAAACCAGTCTCAAAACTAAGTCAAGGACTCAATTTACAAAGTTAAAGTTACAACAGTTACACAGAGACACAGAACAAAATTGGCCTGCTGTCCACTGACAGAACCCAGCAGCCAGGAGTGACAGGGGGCAGGTCCTTTTAAGGTGTAGCAGCTGCAGGTGAAGGCCCAGGAGTGGCCAGGGTCTAGGGTGTCGCACCAATCAGCACATAGGGCCCAGGAACCAATCACATGCTGGAGAGCAATGCACCAATCACTGGAGAGGTCTGTCGGTTCAAAGCTTGCACACAGAAACAGGGATCAGCAGCAGGGACTTGACATATATGGCTGTAGGAGGAGCTGGAGGCCTGGGGCAGTAACAATCATTACATCAAAATAAAAATGGCAACACTCAAGTAGAAGTATTGATCCAATAAATTGCTCAAACAAGAGTAAAAAAGTATATGGTGAAACTACTACTCAAGAGTAATTGTAGGAGTAACTGTCATGATTCGAGAAAAATTAATCATATCTGAAAGAATGGTGCAAGAAAAACAAATGTTCAAATTATTTAATATTGTTAACATGACGCTTTTATAGACTTTACTCACAGTGGGAAGAGTAACTGTTATTTCACTAAAAATATTATTCAAGTAGGACTAAGTCTTAATAGACCAAAAGAAGTAAATGTTTAGTTTAACTGTTACAGTGAGAGATGAAGCCAGTGTCTTAACATTGGCCGTTCCAAATGTGACATCATATTTTTGGTGTCTTAAAACTTGAGCTGTCAGCTTTAGAAGGCTTGTACATTAAGAATAGAAATGAAGTCTGGGTCAAGGGGAAGCAGCTACTTGACTCACACTGCCAAAGATTAAGATTAATTGAAATTTAAGAGAGCTTAATTTTAAAGTTGTCATTCTATCCCTCTGTAATGCACAAGCAGCACTATCTTTAGACGTCAAATGTAATGTAGAAAGAATACTGAAAACAAACTAAAGCAATTAACTTGATACAATGTTTTGTCAGTGTCACTCCTACTTAGGAATGCAGATACTGGCAACAGGTTTTTAAGATCACCATCAAATTAGTGCCTCCCGTCTGCGGAGATGTAGTGAAATAAATCTATGTAAACACTGTAAAATTCTTTTGTAATTGCTTCTTACAGAGGTGCCAAAGACTGACAAGAGTTTTGAGGAACGACTAATATTTAAGACTTTTGTTCTCAAATTCTTTAATGCTTTCACTCCCATTATCTACATCGCTTTCTTCAGGGGGAGGTGAGTGTAATTATGTCATTACTCAAACCTGATAAAGAGAGTACATTCAAGTTAACCACTTGCTGTTATTGTCGCTGTAGGCTGGTTGGCAGACCGGGAAGTTACTTGTATGTGTTTGAATCATACAGAATGGAAGAGGTAAGGACGTAAAGATGTTCTTTGAATGATTTTTTATTTAAATCGAACTTCAGTATTGGCTGATATTGAGCTGTTTGACCGACCACCTACTAAATCCTGACAAAAACTCGATAACATTTATATCCAGACATGAACTCAAAGTGTCTGCTTTAACATGCTTTATATATAATATTGTAATGTCATTAATAATAATCATTTTTTTACCCAATGGATATCCATAGTGTGCTCATGGAGGCTGTCTGATGGAGTTATGCATCCAGCTCAGTATCACCATGTTGGGAAAACAGCTCATTCAGAACAATCTGTTTGAAATTGGAATACCGTATGTACGCACGCACAAATACACACAACACATACACATACAGTGGAGACACTGAACCACACATAAACATATTCTATTTCTCAGTAAATTAAAGAAGCTGATCCGCTACATTCAGTCAAAGCAAGAATCGTATCAAGAGCAGGACAAACAGAAAAAGCTGCAGAGATATGAAACAGACCACTTCCTGGAACCATTTGCAGGACTGACACCAGAGTATATGGAGATGAGTAAGTATTAATAGCATACATCCTGGTGAACATCATACACACTGATGAACATCGTACACACTGGTGAACATCATACATACTGTGTTCTGCTTGTCCTAAAGTTAAGTTTATACTTCCGTTTCAGTCATCCAGTTTGGTTTTGTTACACTGTTTGTGGCATCTTTTCCTCTTGCTCCATTATTTGCTCTCCTCAACAATATCATTGAAATACGACTTGATGCAAAGAAATTTGTGACAGAGTTGAGACGACCAGTGGCAGCAAGAGCCAAAGATATTGGTAAGACAGATTATTATTTGATGAAATGCATGTATTTTTTCCATATATGGCATCATTCTTCTGTTGTTACAGGTATATGGTACAACATACTTCGAGGTGTAGCAAAAGTGGCTGTAATCATAAATGTAAGTTAAAAGGGTCATTGCATTTGATGGTCCATAGTCTTGTTTGTTGTCAGTACCTTCAGTAAGTCTTTGTTTTGGATATGTACTAACTGTTCTCTATTTCCTAGGCTTTTGTGATCTCTTTCACCTCGGACTTCATACCTCGGATGGTGTATCAGTACATGTACAGCCCTGATGGCTCAATGCATGGCTTTGTCAACCATACTCTCTCCTATTTTAATGTTAGCCACTTTCAAGAGGGAAAAGAGCCCATGGATCCTATGCGCCTTGGGTATCCAGTGGACATTTGCAGGTAGGTGGATATAATTAATAATATCAATAACTGTAGAAGACTTAATATATTTGTTTCTTTAAGGTATAAGGACTACAGAGAACCACCCTGGTCAAGTACTCCATATGATATCACCAAAGAATTCTGGGCTGTGCTGGCGGTGCGACTGGCCTTTGTCATAGTTTTTCAGGTACATATATCGCTACATGCTGAATTACCATTTAGTACAAAAATAAAATATAAAATGTTGGGCTTTTATTTTCCAGAATGTTGTGTTGATAATGAATGACATTGTGGACTGGTTAATACCTGACATACCTAAAGACATCAGTCTCCAGATACACAAGGAAAAGATTTTGCTGGTGGAACTGTTTATGAAAGAAGAGCAAGTGAAAAAGTTCACTCAAGAGGAGAGACTGAGGCAACTGCATAAAAGAGGAAATTAAATATAATGTGGAGACACCAGCAGTGGATTTGAACTGACAACTGTACAGAGCTTTGCATAAGAGATAAGTATGTAGCATTATGTCCAATTGTCAAACATTCCAAGATGTGCTTTTTTAAATGTATGTTTCTGACACAGCAGCAGTCTTAATCGACCAAAATGCTTTTCTTTATAAAGGCCATGAGTCTTAATTCTTTCAAAGAGTATGCCATTAATGTGTCTCTATCATGACAAATGATCTACACATTTTAAACTTCAGTTCATGAACCTATACTGCTCTATTGAACAGGTGAAATTGCAATACTATGTATACTTCACAAACATGAACTGGGGATTTGTTACATATGCCATTTATGTTTTGTTTTTTTTTATGTTTTCTTGCTTCTGTAGAAATAGGCCTATGTTATAACTATCTTCAATCATTGCTTGCAATTTTAATTTTACTTAAAAGCAGAAGTATGAATGTATACAATAATTGTAATAAATGTGTAATAATGAGAATCAGTCTTATATTGCTCGTTTAATGTGATATTCAGCTGGGCCCCACTAGATGGCACTATATGACATGTTACCGTATAAAAGGCTGCCTGTTCACATGAAGACAGAGCTCCTGCTCACAGCAAATCCCAATGCAATAAAGATGTCTGAAATAATCCAATAGTTATACACATATTGAATCACTTTTTATTCTTCACCAGAGGAAAGCAAAATCAAACAAAACTGTGGTCTGTCACAAACAAAGTGCCTCTACTACAACTAGACTTACAAGATGAAACTAACCAGCTACTTGGAAAAATTGTTTTTTGTATATTTCTTTGGACTGAAAATTGACCAGAATCTTACTTTTCCTCCACATTTGAGTGGGTGTAAAACTTCCCGAAGTTTGATAAGCGCCTGCACAGTGACAGCTATCACACATATCTGCATGCAGACACCACACCTGTGATAAGGCATATCTGCAGAAGATTGGCATATTTTAAGATGGATGACTGACAATTTTACCACAAGAGAAACTTTATTTTCCTGTAACACATCATTTTGTCTGATTAGTACTTCCTGACTGACAGTTTGTCTGACAGCATCATATAAACCAGCTGAATTTTCTCATGTCCCCGGGAGGCAGACATTGCTTCACCACATCCTTCTCCATATATTTGTCTAATTTTAATCTCATTTTCAAACATCACAATGACATGTTTTTGCTAATAATTTGTATTAGTGCACCAGTTAACAAGCTTTTGATAGAACAACAGTGACAATATAAACTGGAGTCAGGATGGAACAGTGTGTCCTCTCTCTCTCATGTTAGTGCCATCTGACAGAAAGACACATAATAACAGTCATTGGTCAAAACCACCAAAGCTCAGCAAAGTGTATGGCTTTTACGGTCCAGGGTGAAAATGAAAGTCTTGTCCTCATCAGTGCCTTTCAATAGTATTGTGTAATTATTTTTATTTCAATCAAAGAGAGCCTTTGTAGAATAAGAGCCAGGAAAATAAAGGGATGAGAGCTGAATAATCATTTAATTAGTGTGACTGTGTAACATTTCTGGGCTGACTCAACCATGCTTCTGAAAAAAAAAAAAAAAAATCTGGATTAATTTTTCATCTGTTAAAAATCAGTTGTTTTAATATGGATGACTGTGGTTGGTAAATGAGATTTCCTGTGTTTATTATATTACACACACAATCCTGTAGCCTATTTCAGTTAGGATAGATTTAAATAGCACATGTGGTGTTGGTTTGTTTCATGACTAAACATTGTTTGGCCTAGGAAAACATATCTCCTCATATGTATTTGATAGTGCTGGTGATGACAAGAAGAAGGAGAGGTTGAGGTGGCTTATGACTCACCTGTTGCTATGGAAATGGCTTTGACATCTAACAACAAGACGGAGGAGTGCATAAACCAAGAGGTGATAGGTGAGAGATCTATAGGTCCATGGTGGGAAATAGTTGTGGTTGCATTCAAGGGTGTGCTTCAAAGTGATCACAGACAAAATGCAGGTAACAAGTTTAAAAATAGAACACACCGCCTCATGAATAACTCATTTTATTGTCACATCTAATCTGTGACCTTTTCAATATGTGACTTAATAGAACTGGCACCTGAGATGAGACCTTTCTCCCTCATTTATCACTTTGTCGTCCGTTTCTCAATTTTTAACCTGATAATAATTCACAGCCTTGACAGAAAGGCAGTGTGAGGGACAATTGGGGAGCCAGTCTTAGCAGAGTTAGAGGAGACATTTGTGCATAGGAGGGATAGTTTGTGCAGCCATATTTAAAGGTCCTATATTACACAAAATTAATCCTTGTGAGCTTTAAACCATGTTAGAATGTTGTCATCTTCTCAAAAACATACTTGGAGTTGTGTTTTGTTTCATTCACACATGTTTGAGTAACCCTTTATTATTAGTCTGTCTACATCTCCAAAACTCAAAACACTCTGTTCCATGTTGTGATGTCATGAGGCAGTAGTTTTCAAGTTAACAGCTACATTTTACCTTTTGTTCAGTAGAGATTGGCAATTCCAGAACTGAAATCATTCAAATGATTCTAGTGAAGGTGTGTGGAGTTTAAAAATACAGTGGAGCACTTCCTGTATTATCACATGACATCACAAGGTGGAGTGTTTTCAATTTTAAATGTGTGAATGAAATAAAACACAACTCCAGGTATGTTTGTGATGAGGAAACAACATTATAACAGAGATAATAAAATAGTGCACTATGGGACCTTGAAAGCCTAATTTGCATCTGGTCAGAACTAATCTACTGTACTGTTTATTATTGAAGCTGCAAAGTTAGCTGCTTTAATGATTCATTAAAAAGGCAAGGCAAGTTTATTTGTATAGCACAATGGGTACACAAAGTAATTCAAAGTGCTTTACAGAATAAGAAAGACATTAAAATCAAAATACAAACAAATCAGAACATACCAGTAAATAACAATCGTAAAATGAACATTAAAAGAGAAGAGTGCAGAATAAAAAACAGTCACCTTCAATGTAATTCATACTGAATACTTTTGACCAGAAGTATTTGTACTTCCTCAAGTAAAGAAATGCAGTACTTTGACCATTTCTGGCTGTATTGTTCAGAATACACTATTTGTTTGATCAGTTTTCTCAAGTCAGGAAGCTAAATTCTATATCCAAGTTACATTCAATGTTTTATCAATAGAGAAGCCCAGAGGACCCATTTATGTGGGTTAAAATAGCACAAAGGAAAGCAGAAAATGTTGCTAAAGATTCCTCATATTCTAGCCCTGTGTCTTTGTGTCCTTGCTCTAAAGAGAAAAGTAATCTATAGTTCCACACACCACATGAGGGGCGTCGACACATTTGTGAATAGTCCCCTGTCTGTAGAACTGTATAGACAAAACCAGTGCAGCCGCCCCTGGGTGCATACAGTATGACTTCAATCAGACACAGCGCGATTAGAAAGGTGAAACAATTTCTAACCCAAAGAGAGTTTATTAAGTGACATTTAATTTAGTACTTTATCTCAGGCTGTAATAATGTACACTGTGAATGTAACTTGGAATTTAGCTTTGTGGCTTGTGAAAACCGATGAAACAAACAGTCCATCCTCAATAATACAGGTAACCGCAGTCATAGCACTGCATTTCATTAATTAAAAAAAGTACAGATACATCTGGTCAAATATACAATATAAGTAAACATATGTCAGTCAAATCATTAGGCATACTTGCATTTGATGTAAAATTCATCCATCATTCCATCCATTTTTTCCCTCTTATCCAGGGCCGGGTTGTGGGGGCAGCAGTCTAATACTTAACACATTTAAAGAACAAAAATAATTGTGTCTTACCTTGTCCAGTCCACTCTGTAAAACTAGTATAGATGTTATTAAAGACTGGATTAGAAAGACAAGAGACATATTCTCTGGAGTGTCTCTCAAAGTTAGAGTAATATAGAAAAAGTGGATGGGGTGATTTGACAGCCCTGGGGCAGTTCTGATATGTTACCCATTTCCTATGGGAGCTGCACTACTTCTCTATGAACTGTATTGTATGCAGTCAGCAATAAGCCAAGCCAAACAAAGCTTATACCTGCAGGGCCCCATTCTCACACTGCTTAAAAACAGGCAGATTCTGCTCACAATATTGGAAAGATTAAATTATCAGTAGTTGTATTCTGGATATAGTTATCAGTTAGAATGGTAGAAGTTATCCTATTGCTGGGTCACAACATTCTAGAAGCCAATAATATTTAATACAAATGGGGGGCAACTAAAGTTATCATTGTGAAAATGCTAATTTTTGATGAAATACAGTGAGTTCTAGGGTCCAGTCTGATCAAGTTCAACATTTGGAATTTACCATTTGGATATTTCATTGCAAAGTACAATGTAATCAATGGGGGAAACAGTGTCTTGCCCCCATCTGGGATTATGACATCATCATAATTTAACAATGGCTCAAAATAAGGAAAATAATATTAACAAAAAACTGGGTCCAACTGGGGTCAACTTAACCAGAACAGAACCAAAAACTAACCCAACAAGACAGACAAAACAACAGAAGTGTTTAAATACAAGAGGACTAACCCAAAATGAACACAAGAGGGAGATATTAGACTAAAAGATAAACTAAAACTACTAACTCTGGCAAAGTAACAATAAGGCAAATAACTTTAAGCAAACTATATTAGCACTTTAAAAAGCCAAAAACAAAACAAAAAAAAAAAACAAGCAAAAAAAAAAACCCTCCCATGCCCAAAACAAAGTAACAACAGAAAGGTGGACCTGATGAGCTGGCCAAACAGAACAAAAGGATGCAGCACCGGGCCAACCCCATACAGGGCTGTAGAAGCCAGTGCCAATATCACTAACCTAAAACTGAAAACGTCCCCAAACTAACCTTATCAAACAAAAGGAGACAGGACATCAGGTCCCACCAGGTCAAACACAAAAAGACTAGGCCTGCACCGAGCAGCAGTCAGAGCCGTCCACATTCCAGGTGTGGAGGGCGAGGCGGTGCGCAGTGGGCACGAGCAAGAGCAAAACACAAGAGAGCGACCCCATGGATAGGCGGCCTATTTATACTGTGACCAGCTATGCCCCAAAACAATCACAATATAAAATACACATAAGATAATGGGGAAAAGGGGCGCCAGCACGTAACCCCCCCCCCCCTAGTTTTGGTCCAGGTGGGATCTGTCAAGTCCTTGTAATGGCTTCCCTCCTCCTGCCTGGGTCTTTCATTTGGCAACTCAAAAGAAACAAGTGTAAATAAATGTATTTAGACAAATATTAACTAAAATGTGTGCACCTATTATGTGTATTGTAATTAATAAATGTAACTTAATGAAAATGTGCAATGTAAAATGTAGATGAAATTAAAGAAAAATACTATGCAGTGGTGGCAGAAGCCACACCACTAACTAATGTATCCAGGTTTACTGACTGAAAAAGCAAGATTGTGGCTAAATGGATTTTAATGCTATTATTTCTTATCAATTTCTTTCAATTTTTTATGTGTTAATATGTTTTGAAATGCTAAACGTTTTGCAGCAGTAATGTGATGAATGTGTGATTGCTGTACCATTTCATTTCACAAGTTAGTTGCCAATAGAGATGCCAAGCAGTGATCAGAGTACATTGTAGCCTCCAATATGTCAGCCCATGATAACGCGCTCCCAGCATGCTCCTGTTATCTGAATCACTGCTGATCGAACCCTGAAAAAAACACTGTGAGAGAAAGACGATCAATCTGGCCCAATAATAGATAAGATAGAGATCTGTGGGCTGATGCATGCAAAGGACGCACACACAATCAATACAGTATGCTTTTATATTAACTAAACACATATTGTTTCAGAGATGTTATTAGAAGTGAGGCTTAGTGTCAAGAAAGTTAGGGTGTTATCTTCAATGCAACTTTAGCAATATAAAGTTAGCTACCACCTAAGTACACAAACCATTTATATCCGTTGTTTGTGCAGCACATAACGGCAAACTCACACTAACAGGGAAAATATATAATAAAAGTGTATGTATTTACTCAATATTATTTTAATTAGCTTTTAGCTTTGGAAGCTCATAGTGCTACTGCCATTGTTTACTCATGAATATATTCACAATTCAACTATACAATGAAAAAAATAGGGTTAAAACAAACACTGATGGTATTGTGGCAGCTACACATGTATATTTACTGTAGGTGTGCCCTCCTTCCAGAATGTTACATAGTGCACCTTTAAGTATAAGACGATGAACTGTTGTGACAGTTAAAAAGGTTGTTTATCTTACTATTTATTTCCATGGCTGCAGTTGTACTCACTTTTGTTTAAGCGGCTTCATTCTTTTACTAAAAAGGAATCGATGCGTGCCCTCTGACCTCGGGTGTTGCTTAGATAAACGCCCATTGATCATGTGTTTCAGTCCCAGTGGAGCTTCGCTAGAACACGGATAACTCAATTTGAATTTTAAAAAGTTTCCCTTCCAAAAACATGTTATTGTGACTGCTTGCCCAGAGGTGGTAAAGCAGAGAAAATTGTAAGAAATACTGCATTTGCCAAATTTGTTCATCTACATTAATTATTAGGTACACTGGCAAGAAAAGCAAGTTTGAGATTCCACTTTCCAAAATTTCAGTTCTTTCTTAATTAAATATCTGAAATCAAATATTCATTTTCTCTCTTAGCTTATAAGTTTTAGAATTGTGCGAATAAAGTAATTAGTTCAAAATAAAGAAAATAAAAACAGCAGCTTGTTGATTTGATGCGAGCACCAATGTTCAGTTTGCTTTGTACTATGGTTTGTTATATCACACTCATATGAACTTAAAAACGCACATATATCTGAATTACATTTGTTTATCAAATCAATGAAGACGACCACAGCCTTTTTGATATGAAAGAATTACTAGTCTCCACAGCACAGAGTGTACTTTAGTGGCTTGCAAAAATGTTCTCGAGACTTAAACTTGGAGATGAATGGCTTAGAAAATAAAATTAAAGTATCATACGCCTCCATAGCTGACAACATGGTGATTCATTTGTTTGCAGAGACTGTCCTCGCTGTTAGCACAAAACTGGTGCGTGCATGATGGTTAATAAATTCTACTGGTATTACCTCAGATGGCAACTCGAAAAAACCTATCATACTTTTTCTACCTCTTCACCTCTCCATCACTCTCTACGACGTTCTTGAGTTAAGACTTTATGCACCATGATTCACACATCTGCGCCCCAGTGCCGACTGTTGGACTTATTCCAATGGACCCCAAAAGTTATGTACCAGTGACAGTGACGGAGGTTTTCACTCCACTGGGTAATACCGCACAGTGACTTGTACTAAAGTGGGCTGCTCATTCACATAAAATCTAACTTTCCCTCCAAGTTTTGCTACTTTCAGCTGACAATTTTTACTTGAGAGAGAAAATGAACTAAGATAAGTTGGAAATAGATTAGCTTTTATCTATGAATTTGTAAAAATAAATGTAAAAAAGCATGTCTAAGCTAACAGAGCAATAAAAACAGGAAACCAGGAACTTCTTTTTGTTAGTTGTTATAAGCTGTAACTAAAGGGCAAAGGTCAGATTGTGATTGCATTTCCACAGGTTATTAAAAGTCCTATATTACACAAAATGGATTCTTGTGAGCTTTAAACCATGTAATAATGTTCTTACCTCATCACAGACATATCTGGAGTTGTGATTTGTTTCATCCATGTTTGAGTAACCCTTTATTAGTGTATCTATATATCCAAAGTTCAAAATGCTCTGTTCCACCTTGTGATGTCATGAAGTGGTAATTTTCAACTTAACAGCTACCTTTTACTTTTTGTTCAGTAGAAACTGGCAATTCCAGGGCTGAAATGATCCAAATGATTCTAGTGACGGTGTATGGAGTTTAAAAACACAGTGGAGTACTGTATTACCACATGACATCACGTGGCAGAGCAGAGTGTTTTTTGTTTGAGAGAAGTGGGTTAAAGGGGTAAATATGCAGGGTTTATATGTTAAAACTATGTGAATGAAACAAAACACAATTCAAAGTATGTTTGTTATGAGGAAACAACATTATAACACAGATCAAAAAACAGTGTAATATGGGCTCTTTAAGAACCAAATGAGTCATAATTATTTTTACTGGAGCAGATCCTGTACGTGGAAGCACATTTATTAAATCTGTGGCTTTACATGATGAGGTCATGACAATACAACCACTGCGTTGCATAAAAAATACATCACAATTAAAGTCACACTGTGCTGCTGATCGTTTCACAAACAATTATTTCATTCCAGAGTTAATCGAGGCATATGAAATAAACGCAAATGTATCAGTAAATGGAAATAATTGTTCTAAACTCAGCAGTTATTTGAAATTAAAGCTGCCATCTGTAATTAGATAGGTCAAGCCGCCCCTGTTGCATTCTCACATACCACCACTAGATGCTATCTATGTTACTGCAGAATGATAGTGTGCCGGCTTTGGCCTGACAGAAGAAGACCTGAGACCACAGGTGAGTCTGAACAAAGGCAAGTGAAGGGGAACTGGTTTCACTTCTGCCATCTACTGGTGAAAAAAAATGGAATACACCTACGGATGGTAGCTTTTAGTCACTTGAAATTACTCTATTTCACCCTAATAGAGAAACTGCACATTGATTCTGTGCCGAGGACACTGTTATCTTGGCCTATGTCATTAGAGGTATAATACTCCCTACAACAAAAGCACAGGCAGACTTGAACGGACATAACTATCACAATGTCTTGAGGGTTCATGTCTTTGGATCACGTATGATGGTAAATAATTCTCTCTTTTAACAATTTTTAGGTTACTTCAATTTATTCTACAACAAGTTCAAGTCTGTTCTTGTCAAGTGCCGTCACTGCCACTTGTCTGCTAAATCATATGTCTCTTTACATTGCACAATCAACATACAACCAACTGACTCATACATTGTGTATGAAACTTATACTTATTCAACTTTATTTCTCATGTGTATTATGACACAGATGCTAAAACAGCTGCATTGGGCCATCCTTCCACCTGTACCAACTTGCATCTTGTGTGACTGAAGAGGTGTGCAAAAAACAAGTCTATACATGTTCTGTCCAACTCTGTCCAAATCTGCCTGTTTCAGTCCAGGTGTGTCATTATTCTCTGACCTGGTTCACTTCTCAGTCTGTGCCAGGGGCCTCGGTTGGGCGGTTGGCAGAGGTACATGGAAACCAGCCCTGGCCAGTGATACACACAGCTACACACACACGTTTATGCCATGACAAGTCAAATGTGTGTCGGCAGGCAGAGGCCGGTGTGATGTGAAACCAATTAATTCCATCTGGATGCTGGTGCATTGTAATTCCCCAGCTGGCATGTCATACAAGCTGCCGGGCATCATGGGGCTTGGCAAGAGAAAGGAAAAAAACAAAGAGGCCATAGCTGTGGATGGGGAGGTATGTGAGGCTGAGGATGATACGTTTAAGTGATTTGAACTTAAAAATAGACAAAGGACACTTGTAAGTTAAAGTGTATTCTCTTAGTTAAAGTACAACTTGAAGAAATCTTATTTTAAATAAAACAGTTTTTAACCAAATGAATTGTCGCTCACTTAGCATAACATTTAGGGTCGGGTGAATACTTGACAGTGGTCATTTATGGCACAACTAAAAACAGGTTTTCATTTGTCTTCTACTCTGCTTTTGGCTTTGTGCTGCTCACGGGCCTTTGTGATTAGCAACCATTTATAGCTGTATTCATTGTGATGAGATTGGAAAAGGTACTGTCACATCTGACCAATTTCTGCCATTAAACCATTGAAGCAAAGAGTGAATGGGGAAAACTGCCGACTTACAGACTTCCATTGACCAAAGTCATGCTCCTCTATAGGGTACAATATCTTTAGCAGGTTGTTTCCCAGAGCATAACATATGCTATTCTTGTCTCCTTTTTCTGCAGGCTGCACCAGACAGATAAGATTTACAATTATGAAGTTTGGAAGGTAAACAAGATGTGTGAGAAGCACCAGAGGTTTTATCTGTTGGAGTTTGGAGACATCAGAGGGATGTTATCTGGCTCTGGCCTTCTCTGAGAGGCCTCCTCCTGACACAGGGTCGCTGTTAAGGTCACACACAGACGTAAGGGAGATTTGAATGAGCCCGTAATATTTCACATCTTTGTGCTTTACCAACAATGAGGAATTATACTTCAGATCTGCAGAAAGGACGAGAGCTTTTTCTTCTTCTTTTTTTCATCTTACAATTGATGTAGGGATGTCTGTGCTTCATTTAGGTTAATTTGGATCAGACCACAGGGGAACACTGAAAACTGTTAGCTTGAATGGTATAATTATTCATAAGACGATAGGAAGAAACATCACCAGCCTTCCCCCAATGAGCTAATAAGATAATTCATTGGTATGATTTGTCTGCGATGCCTCTACTAGTTTGTGGCTACAGAGAATAATGTTTCTATTTCATTCCTTCTGACTGCCGGAGGGCAGTGCTTTGCACCTGGATATGTACGTGTGCACAGCAGAAAAAGACCGCCGGGATCGTCCCCCAGGTCACAGGGAGGCCACAACAGTCGAGTCTAACTCTTGACATCTGGCCCCAGCTCATTTTCCGCAACTGGGAATAAACAGCGGATCCGTGGGTGATCTTAACGTTGTTCAAGGGTTACAACATTCAGTTCAAACTGTTGTTTCCAACTCAGTGAGGTCAATGGACCTCAGGCAAGAGATTCAGGAACTTCTACAGAAAGGTGCCATAGAAGTTGTTCAGAGTTCAAAGCAGTTAAAGGGGTTCTATTTAAATTATTTTCTTGTTCCAAAAAAGACGCCATTTTTGGTCCTGTCCTCAATCTCATTGTTATGTGAAGGTGCTACATTTTCACATGCTCTGTACCACAGATGTTCTTCAGTCTGTCATGAAAGGGGATTGGTTCACATGTGTCAGCTTGAAGGTGATAGGTGTGGTGCCACACCACAGACAATTCCTTTGCTTTGCCAAAGGACGAGCATACCAGTTCAAGGTGCTCCCCTTTGGTCTCTCCTTTGCTCCTTGGATATTCACCAGATATGTGGCCCCATGGCCCCTGGCCACATATCTGGTGAATGTCCAAGGAGCAAGGGAGAGACCAAAAACTACGAATTCTACCATACTTTGACGATTGGCCTGTGTGTACTTGTGAGTTGAGATCAAGCACTCAGGAACACTTCCATTCTACTGGACCATGTATCACAATTGGAACTTGCAGTGGATTTAGCAAAGAGCTTGTTGATTCCTAGCGAATAGGTGCTCTTCATCAGCATTGCCATCAATTCTGTGACTATGAAAGCCATTCCGTGTCCCCAGAGGGTAACGGATGTGTTCAATTTGGTTTCTCATGTTCAGAGGAATCAGAGAAGTTTGATGTGCTCCAGTTGATGGGCAAGCTCACCTCAGTGTCAACAGTAATACCTCTGGGGCTTCTGTACTTGTGCCCATTACAGATTTGGCTCAACAGTCTGGGCCTGCATTCACAACTGCACCAGCACATGTCTGTGCAGCTCTCCCATCATTGCAGAGGGTTCCTATGCAGTGGTGTTCCTCTAGGCTCTTCCTCAATGTCGAGAAGTAGTAGTCACAGATGTGACACTTACAGGCTAGGCAGCTGTTTAGAACCACAGGATGGTCAAGTGTGTCTGTAGTCCTCAGGAGAGGCTTAAACACATAAACGTGCTGGAGCTGTTCAGCTAGCACCATAGACTGTACATATAAATGGACGTAGCTAACCTGTTATCAAGATATGAACATTAATAACAGACAAATCAGCCACACCAATCAGTGTTAGCAACAGGTTTGACTGACAGCGTTGCTAAGCGCCGGCTCCCTAAACCAGCAGTGTGGGCAGGAAGGTGCGTTACCTTCAACAACTCTGCTCTGGATTGGGTTGCTAAGATACTTGTGGTTGGAATTCCAAATATGGAACATGGCTCCAAATTCGCCCCTATAACTGCAGCCTCGATGAGCTTCACGCTATGGGTGACATCGCACTCACTTAGTTCACTTCTTTATACAGTCTATGGCTAGCGCTCAAGTTCTTTCTTCCTGTCCTTCAGGGGAGGCATGTTCTTGTTCGATCGGACAACGAAGACAGAGTTTGTAGGACAGATGCCCTGTTTGTATGTTATGAGGGTCACAGAAAAGACTGCACTGTCTCTAAACAATCTCACATTGGGCTGTGAGCGCTATTCTACAGGTGTATGAATCCAGGGGTATTCAGCCTCCAAAGTTACTTGTCACTCCACCACGGGTGTTTCCATCTCCTGGGCTGTGCTGAGGGGTGTGCTGCTGAATGACATCTGTGCTGCAGCTACGTGGGCTTCCTCCTGTACCTTCACCCGCTTCTACAGAGTGAATGTGGCTGTGCCTTATCCAGTGGCTCCAGTTGTTTTGTCTGCTTCTACCATCTGTAATTGATCTTGGTAAGTGCAGACTCCTAGTGACTTTGTTGGTATTTAGTCATGCAGGTACAAAGCACCGCCCTCTGGCAGTCAGAAGGAATGAAATAGAATAAGAGTTACACATATAACTAAGGTTCTATGAATTCTGGATAACCGCCAGACTTTCCTGTTACTCGGAGTTATTGCGAGTGTATTTTGAAAGAAAAGTGTAATGGGTGCATCAGGTAGATATGGGCTTTCTAAGGTTACCCACTTCCACAATGTGACTTTGTTGGGATTTATTCTCGACTTATGTGCTGCTCACACATGTAGATATCCAGGTGCAAAGCACCACACTCTGTCAGTCATCCGGAATATATAGAACTTACATCTGTAACTCTCATTTTTTTGTAATGCTGTGTTATTATAATTTGTATTATTATTTGTACTTGGCTCAGCTGGTTAGACAGTGGTCACAGTGTAATTATACATTATACTATTTTCATTGTGAGCTCTTGTACATATATCTAACTTCATCACCATACGTCACTGAGAGCAAACTTCTCTGATGTAATTACATTGCTGCCGTTAGCACCGCGTTGTCTTCAGCTCCAGTATTAGTATGTGCCTTGATCAAGCCCTAGCTCAATCAGTTTTTAATTTCCTTCAAATCGAATTACAGGAGACCAATATGCTGAACACTGGGCTTCAGACAGGCCAGTGAAAGATGTATATGTACCCAGTATTTGTGAGGGTGGAGGGTGGGCGTGGCTCTCCACATGAAAGCTCAAGTGTTTATCATTTGAAGTGAAGAGACTGTAGATGATGGCGCAGAGTAGATCAAGTGTGGAGAATGTGCCAAGCGCTTCCTGTAAACTGCTCTCACAACTGTGCCCAATTAATTAGCCCATTAAAACCAAACTATTCCAAAGCCTTGCTCTATAATTCGTATTGATCTGCTACAATGAGCTTATGTGAGCGCCATGCAAAATCGCTTATTCCACTTTCCAAACAAAGTGGGCAAAGACAAAGGTATACTGTGAATTACGTCTTTTGATATTGAATCTGCTGCACTTTTTAATAAAGTTATTTTGGTGTTTATGCTATAATGAAAGGCGTGGTCATGGCATTTGATAAGGTGAGATTAAATATGTTGCAACGCCAAAGCAAAGTGCATTATGAGAAAAGATCAGTTATTAAATGTAACCGAAAAGCAAAGACAGTCCGTATTCAAAACAAATAAAAAGATGCGTTTGTTGTTTTATGAAAATAACAAAGCAATGTCTTTATGTAGAAAGCTCTCATATGCTGCGTCCACTGCTATCAAAACATACTGCGAATACCAATAACAACAGTTCACTGGGTTATTTTATTTGCAGGCATTATGCAGAAACAGAAATGTCTATAGACTGCTAGCATTATTGCTTTTAAAAACAATAGTGCATGAAATATTTAGAATTCAAGCTGTGCGCTGAAAGGGACTGGTCCAAATTGGGACTGTTCTCATCTGGGCTCATGGACCACAATTACTATGATCAGTTATCACCATGCGTACTGTGGCTATTACATTATTCATTCTGCTTTCATTTTATGCTTCATTTAAAACCTAATGAAGGCATGTAGTTTTCTTTTATAAACAGAAGTTTAAAAAAAGAACAATAAATTCCTACATTTGAGTTCAAATGGCATTTTCAAGTTAAAACCCATCTTAAAGGAGACATATTGTGCAAAATCGACTTTTCAGAGCTTTTAATGTAATTGTTTTCACTTCTCCCACTCGAAGTTGTATTTAGAGATTTCTGCATGTTTAAGTAGTAGTATTTATTCTCCTGCAGTCAAGGCATCATTGCTCTAATTACTCTCCGTTTTCACCACCACTGATACACTCCCGCTGCTCTGTACTTACTTTTCCAATTTTATTTTCTCAATCTGTGATACATGTAGGATTCAGCGGCGTCATGTAGCCATTTTGGCACAATATACTGTTTGCTAGCATGATCTGTGGCTATAGCAGGCGGTACAAGGGACTGGCAGGAATTGGCTCCTAATACCTCACTTTCCAGCCCGGAAATCGCCATACTTATCACCATACTTGTTTCTTCTCTTTCAGATCAATAAGGCGGTTTCAAATATCCAAAATACAACATAATGATCCACGGGTGTCGTAGATTATAACTACATAGCAGACAAAAGCAGAATGTCTTCTTTAATAAATTGTGTTGTATGGTGAGTGTTAAAGGGATAAGAAAATCTTGGACAGCCCTTGCAGTCTCGTAGTTGTGAATGGGGCAGTGACCATCCATCTTGGCTGACTTCTCTGTCAAAAGCTTTGCACAGTTATGGAGGTTGTAGAAGGTTAGTCTATCTTTCTGACAGACACCATTCATAATTTAGAGAGGTGCCGAGGGTGCTCCGTTTAAAAAATGGACAAGTGGAATAAAGTGAACAAACAGAAATGTCCAGGTCAGCGTGTCCACTTGAGCTGTGGGAGAAAGGACTAGCCAAACTCCAGAAGGCTAGATTTCAAATAACAAATGGGGATAACAAACATCTCAAGTATTCTGACATGTTGAAACTATTGCAGTTGCTACTCTCACTCATAAAAAATGACTAAGCAGAAAATATAAACCTTAGCAGCTGTTATATCAATTTGGATCAGCTTCTATCCAAAGAAAAAATGTATTCTTAACTATTTGCAGCTGGCTGTGTCTCATTTTGCAAATATGTACAAAGTTATGATTAATCCTATTGTTATTGCTGTGTTGTTAACAAGAAGAGTTAGAAGTGTTTTTGTTTGCCAATGTGAACGCTGCACTGATAAAATATAACCATGTGGTTGGTCTGAGCGGTTGGGGGATTTTCAGAAACTGATCAGTGAGAAATGCCTTTTAATTCATTTGAAAACTCATATGCCACAACAATCTTACAGCAGATTTTATGCAGTATCTTGGGTTTCCATATGTCTTAGATTTATAGGTTACAACTATATATTATGGAATGGCATTGAGATATTTCCATAACCCACATGATTCTTGAAAATGAAGTATATAGGCTGTCAAAACATCACCTGCTCAGCCGAGGTGGAATGACAACCCCCTGCAATGGAGGCATGGCAGAGGCCTCATTTGTCCCTTGTCTGGAGAGTTTTACTGTGGAGGTGTACATGTCAGCTCTCAGCAGAACAACTCCAGGCTGAAACAACATGATAACGCGACAACACAGAAGAGCAGGGATTGTGGACAAGAGCCTGTTAACAAGCAACTTCCTGTGTTTATGCAAAGTATGGCTCAAATGTTTCTGAAACCTACAATTTTCACCTCTCAATAAAAAAACAAGATTTAATTGGTTCAACAGAATTTACAGATTTATTTTTCTCAAGGGTAAACAACAGTCCAGCTTGAGTCAACTCCAAATCAATGCCCACATTGAGGCATTATGACTTTTCTGGTGGTCGTTAGATAAATTCTCAGTCCTTGTTATTTTGGCATACGTCATCAGAGGTATAATACTCCCTACAAAGAAAGCATAGCCAGACTGGACTGGACTGGACTGGAATGGACAACACTATCACAGTGTCTTAAAGGTTCATGTCTTTGGTGCTGGGTCCTGTACAGATGGTAATTAAACTTCTCCTGTGTGAAAACTCCAGCCTCATAACTCTTCTCTTCAATTTTTGGGCTACTACAATTTATTCTACAACAGTGTTGGATTCATCATGTTCAACATATTTATCTTGTTTATCTTCATGGAGACAAGCAGGTGAGGCCACCTGGTCAAGTTACAGATCAGATCTTTGGAGAGGCCACCCCGCTCAAAGTAAGAAGGTTTTCAAAGTATTTTTTTTAGTAATATTCAATAAATGCAAGATCTTTTTAATGCCATACTTTGGAACATTTCAGGCAAAGCAATTGCATCTCCATGGGTACAAGCAGATGGTAGACTATACACCAGAAAAGTTACATAGTGCATCTTTAATTAAAGCCATGTCATTAATTACACATTTAGTTGATCAAATCTTATATGAAGTCTTTTGAGGTAAATGCTGTATTATGCTGGGCAGGGTTGTTTTTATCGTTTTTGATACCCCCATAGACTTAGTGAGGCCCTATTCATTCTCCGTATCCCCAAAAAAGTTTAGCTATACAAATAAATGAGTAATTGTAGGTTGTAAACCACAATAACACAAGTCTTACTCTAGTCTATGAAGCCTGGTGTACATCTGCCTCCCCATACAGAAGCCGCTCACATCATCCATCCTGCTCTGACGTCTCTGTCGACACAACCTGCTCCACTCAAGCTCTCTTGTCTCTGATGTATTGTTAGCAGCTGCACTTGGTGAAGGAGGCACCTCAGAGCTTTACCCCACTCCTCTGATCATTCACATGCTCAATACTTTTACTGTGTCAGCACTAACACTATAAAATCATTCTGCGAGAGACGCACGGGGAAAGTCATTCATAATGCATAATGAACCCACCCATTTATCTCCCTTTTGCTGCCCACTGCCCGGTCCTCTCCGCGGCAGTTCCCGTAATGGATAAAATGTGGTTTGGTGACTATTTCAAGTGTTATTCTTGTTTTATTAAGCAGAAATGCGTATGAATAGTGCATGCTCAGCGGTGATCCAGACCGGTGCATCACAGGATAAAGCAGGAGGAGCTCATTATGTGAATGGAGTGAGACACATCTGAGACAAAGTGAGGGAAACTGGTTTGGAACAGCTAACTGTGCGTGCAAATGTCATTTCCTCTGATAAACTACACCACAAAGTTTTTAGTTTAGTTTTTCTCATTTTCATTGTTTTTGTCAATTGCTCCACAGACACCTGGAAGTACGCACAAAGGCGGATATTTTTAGCATGTTTCCCAACTGCACTGATGATACAGCAGTTTAGTCAAAATGTTCTTTTTACAACGCTAGGCTAATTTATTACATCCAGTTGAGCATGATTGTTTTAGAACTACAAAGTAACATGGCAGCCACACAAGTTAGGGACTGCGACCACAGCAAATAGTGAAAAATTATATTTGTTTGATGCATGACCGTAACAAAAGTATGTGGAAGAACTCATAGAAAGCTGTTTTGAGACTTCTGAGGAGGAGCTTGGAGTTTACATCAAAGTCATAACAGAAAAGACATAAGAAAAAAATGTTTAAAAAGAGGAGGGGCTAAAAAACAAGAATACATTGAAGTGGGACCATGGTAAATGTGGTCTTTCTTCAAACAAAATCTGTGATGAATGCACTTGCAAGTGTTTTACTTAACATAACAACACAATACAATAAAATAATGAAACACATGGATTCACAAAATGTAATGTTATGTATCTCATGAGGAGATATGGAAATCAGTGTGAATGGCAGGGGTTCAGACACTATCCCTTGTGTGTCCATGGCACTGCAAACAAGCCTTTTGTAAAGCTGAGACATGGTTGGTATTTCAGATGTGTTTTCCTTTCAAGGCAACAATATTAAACCATATCCTTTTGCTTATTTTGTGGACAAAACCAATTTCTGTCGACTAAAGCCATGTGTTCTTTTCAATGGGGCTTTGGGACATGTTTCATTCCTCAAGGACTTTTTCTATAATGGAGAGCATTATTTTTAAACAAGATTCACCCTCTACATTTTCAAATGAATAAAAACAATTTGATGATACCCCTCAGGGCCACTGTATGATCGACTTTGTCTCTGATGACGTGCGTTCTACAGTACCATTCAGAGAGTCATTCTCTCCAGTCATTGTGGAGGTAAGCACACAAACATCATTTGCATTTATAAAGAAAAATATCCCGTTTTAACCCTTGGGAGATTGTGACTGCTTTAATTAAGAAGGAAAATGTACTCTCACGTACAGTATAAACTTGTTTACTACCCTCAGTGTTTAGGCAAATCAAAACTCAACAGTCATAAATTATGTAGTCCGTTAAAATATTAGGGAACTCCACAAGGAACCATCATAGCTCTATTACTGTTCACCTCAGTATACAAACATTGCACAAAGCAACTATACATTGTGAAATATTGAACGAATCCCAGTAAGTTGTTGAAGACTTAATCAAGATGAATATACATGTAAATACGGGAAAGCAGTTTGGATGGGAATGGTATTTGCATATAAAGATTGATGCTCTACACATTGTTTACTATGCCTCCCATGCAGAGTTATAGATGGATGGTTGAGTTTCATTTTACACTGCACTGATTTCCATATTTTATAACTGGATCCAAATTTCAGACCTACACCTTTTTCTGATATTTTTTTCCACTGCATGCTTTATCATTTTTATTTTTCACAGATAAAGGACATAAGACTGATGAAAGACATCTGTATTTTCAAATTCCATGTTACCACTTACAGGAGCTCCCCCCCCCCTCGTAAGTCCCCCATTGCGTATATGACGTACAGTATCTTATCTGGAGGTTGATTGTAGGCTGTTCCCAGCACTATAATTTTCCATTTTCCTCATTGTAAGCACAAGTAAGTGTTGTGCAGCTGAAATGACTGTGATCACACCAGGACCAATGAAAGACACCAGGACAAAGGGAGGTTCTGTCGGCAAGTGCTCCGCTCTGCTTTCTGTAAGACTCACGGTATAATCAGTCTGAGCAGAAAACACTGTATACAGATATGTAATCAACTATACTACAACTACTTCAAAATAAGTTTTCTTTTGAGCTTAAAAGTTAAAATTTACACTTGAAGAAAATTGTATTACATTCTGCAACCATAGGGAAGAACCACAGACTGTATAAAGAAGTGGACTAAGGGAGTATGACGTCACCCATAACTTTCGGCTCCAGTCAAATGAATCTCGTCGAGGCTAGCAGTTATAGGGGCGAATTTGGAGCCAGGTTCCATATTAGGAATTCCGACCGTGAGTATCATAGTAACCAAAGAGCCAATCTAGAGCAAAGTTGTTGAAAGTAATGCCCCTTCCCACCCGTCCCCTGCTAAACCGCTGGCTTAGCTACGTTGTCAGTAAAACCTGTTGCTGACTTTAGCGGGAACAACCTTGGGGAGAGAAGGCAGATGATTTGTCACTTATTAATATTCATATCTTGAGTTACGGACACAATAGCGAAAGAAAAATACCAGGATGTAGAGTGGGTTAATACGAACATTTTAAAACCAAAATGACGAACCTGACAGCAGCAGTTACAGAGAGAGGGGTGACAGTTTTCTAATGTAAAGTGAATTGGAGCCAGAGTCGTTGGAGCCGGAAGCGCGGCCATGATCACTTCCTATTTGGGACCTGGCAGCTAGCAGTTTAGCTAAATCCATACATTACGTTGATTAATACATTACCGTAATAAAATATAATAAGTCAAATATATAAAATGTTAGTTAATAATGAATTAGCCAGGATACAGTATCTTGATAAAAGGTTTTTAACAATGTCCCAACCCTGGAGGTGCATGGTACCAGATCCTAAAAAAACAAAAACAAAACAAAAAAAACCTCCAATCTAGACTGAGCTATTGAAAATGCTGTGGTGTGTTGGATGCAAGGCAATCACCAGAGCCTTTTCCTAACATAATTACACTGGATTAACAAGGCGGTCCAAATTGCCCACAGCTTGTATATTGTGTTTTTGCAGTGTCCTAAAAAGCATTGTTTAAGGATGGCAAAAATAACACAAAGAATGGGACACCGAGTAATTTGTCTCATTATTGCTCTGTCAGCCTCTGAATGAGAGTCAAGATGTGCTTTGTATGTGCTGCATGATGTAAGTGTACATTTGTTATACAAGTGGAGACTTCAAGGACCCTTAAGCCCCAAGAAAACTTTAGTAATAAAGCAATATAATGTTCCCAGGCCAAAAAGTAATCAGAGCTGGATATTACATTTGCCTTTTAATTGACAGGTTTTTCAATCTGATTTATGGTTTCTCTTTGTAATTAGCCGACTCCACATGAAACAAAACCTGACACAAAGTTCAACGTTTCTGTCATTCAGCACACATAAACTGAGGTCAATTTTTTTTTTTTTTCATGTTTCACAAAGTGATTAAAGCCATTATTATAATTATCAGTTGAGTGAACTTTAACCCATAACATTAATAGGCAAGGCAAGTTTATTTGTATAGCACAATTTATACACAGTAATTCAAAGTGCTCTACAGAATAAAAGAAAGACATTAAAATCACAATACAAACAAATCAAATCATAAATAATAATCATAAAATTAACATTAATTAATTAATTAACATTAAAAGAGAAGAGTGCAGAATAAAAACCTTTCAGTCATATGCACAGCTAAGCAGAACCATTTTGAGTCTGGATTTAAACATTATCAGAGCAGGGGACTGTTTCAAATCTTCAGGAAAACAGTTACAGGTTTTAGCTGCTTAAAACTGAAACACTGATTCCCCATGTTCAGTCCTGACTCTGGGCACCAGCAGGAGGCCAGTCCCAGAAGTCCTCAGCGTGCGAGATGGTTCATATGGCACTAACATGTCGGAGATGTACTTTGGTGCTAGGCCATGGAGAGACTTGTGCACAAGCAGAGCTGCTTTAAAGTCTATTCTCTGAGCCACAGGAAGCCAGTCCAGAGACCTGAGCACAGGACTGATTTGCTCATACTTCCTGGTTCTAGTCAGGACCCGAGCAGCCACATGGAGCTGTCTTACTGCTTAGACTAGTGTAACGGCCAGTGAACAGGCCGTTACACTAGTCTAACCTACTGGAGACAAACACATGGGTACATTTACCAAGTTTGTAGTGCCATTATACAAAAATGATACTCAACATGGCTCAACATTTGTGAAATTTGTATTATTTCTTTCAAAAACAGTAAATTGGAAAGTTATATTGGGCCTTGCACTTTCTAAAATAGTGTGAACACAACCCTGAGAGGGGTAACAGCAGTCATAAGTAGAAGTATTAGTAGTGTTTAGTCTGCTAAAACAATACTGCACATTATCAGCACATTGTCAATGTGGAACTCAGGAGCTTTGACACATTTGATCAAAACAGTGGGTTACATTTATCTTGAATCAACAATGTTTTAAAGTTTTCAAACTGGAAAAAAGCTCTGTGACAGAAAAACACCTCTCCAGCAACATGCTGAGTGTGGCGTTCAGCTCTTTAATCAGTGATAAACAGCAGCTGTGGAGCCGGATATGAAGCAATGTACAAAGACAAGGGATGCGTGAATGGGATTTTGGAGTGAATAACAATCTCCTTAATGGGCAAGCTGCTCATAAACAATCACTTCATCAAGCCAATATAATTTCCAGTGTTTCTCTCTCTCTTTTTTGTGTGTGCCTGCTGTGGTTGGTATGTTTTATCAACTGTGGAGCCTGATTAAAACAAATTAATTGATAGAATAGTTGAGCTGCACCTGTAAAGAAATTTGTGAAATACTTACAGTAATAGTACTGATACTTCTATTAATAGTAACTGTTGAATTGGAAAGACTTTGTACTTTTCTTTCTTTTTTTCTTTTCTCTTAAAAAGTTTGAAAATGGCACTGTACTACTGTTTTAAAGAAATAACTACCGTACACAAACCCACAAGAATGCCTTCAGCTAAGCAAACAATCTGAAAAGTCGGAAGATATTACATCAAAATCGCTTGTTTAAATAGCGGTCCTTCAGTTTTTTTTCTTTTAAAGTCCCCTTGGAGTTGTGCTGAGAGAGTGATTCATTAACATACATATGAGGAGTGGTGCTTTTGAGAAAGTCATACACTAAAGTTTCAAGTTGGTGCGAGCGTATGCAGTTGTGTGTTAGCCTTGGACACTGCACTGATAAGAGCTTCTTTTGTCCTTTACGCTTTATTTTTTGCAGAAATGGTCAATTAGTTATGAAAGTGCATGAGGTAGGTTTAGAAATATGGTAATACATGCAGAAAAAGGATGAGTTTGCTTTGGGATCACACCAGGCAATTTAGGGCTGCGCACCAACTTGAACCGTCCACAAGTTTCCAGCAAAAGAGCTATATGTGCAAGCAGCAAATTGCAAAAGAAAAATGTTTTAAAAGCTCAGTGGATGTGCATAATGTATGGCTTGTTCCAGTCTAATGATAGATGTGAGAGCGAATGAACGACACTAAAAAGGCTTCGGATCTACACAGTCATCAAGCCATTAAAGTTCCAGTGCATATAATCACAACACTTGAATGTGCTTAGAATTACTTGCTTTACTGGTATATGCAGCATTAGTAAAAAAAAAAAAAAAAAAAAAGTACCTCACAAATAGGCCATACCACCTTACCAATTACCACCTTACCAATTCCTAATCCCGTCTGATCTCTAAAACTAAGCATGGTTGGGCCTAGCTAGTACTTGATGTGAGACTGTGGCAGCAGTCTAAGCAGGGACCCCCAGACTTCCCTCACCCCAGACACGTCCTCCAGCTCCTCTGGTGGGACCCCAAGGCGTTCCCAGGCCAGCCAAAAGACCTGGGGCCTCCTAGACATGCCTGGAACACTTCCCTAGGGA